>BMAV01012823.1:65294-87676 GCA_019973955.1 Trichonephila inaurata madagascariensis
TGTAATACGTTTATATTACTCTGTTGTTTTTATTTTATGTTAAAAATTGTAATGTTCGCTAGCAACGCCGTTTTTTACATTATAATGGTGATTAAACGGAAACTTGGCGAAATCTTGGAGATACAGTCAAGTTGGCATCATTTTTCGAGACAACGTTGGTGACTTGGCGACCAATTTGGCGACATAGATGACCATTTTTGGCGAGTTCATGACCGTATGGATTCTTCTATAAATTTGTAGAGAAATACACTTATATCATGATCCATGACGCAAGCGGATTTTTCTCGAAAGATCCACGCCTATAAATAGGGAGTAGTTTGCTGGAGCGGAGCTAGTCCTGTTTTGACCGTTGCAGATTAGTATTGATTTGACAGAGAAGAATCCACTAGCGATTAGCTCGGCTGTTGAGTAGGACGAGCTAGTGCTCGTGAATAATCTCTAACAAGTAGTATTTTAGCAACTGATAATTGTGTCTGAGTGCTGTTGAAGGTGTAAAGGCCTTCTGAGATTTATTCTGTGAATTTTGCTGTGTACCTTGTATTTTAAGGATTATTTTTCAATAAATTCTCATCGCTCTTAAAGAACTGTCTTGTTCTTTGAGACTGATTTGTATAAAATCTTCAAACCCTTATCTACGTAACAATATATAAAAATAAACGTAATATATAAATTTCTTTAGGTGAATAATAAGCCAAGTACTTAATGTCTTCAAAAGTTCGGAAATTATAAATGACATTACTTTTCTCTAAACCTAGATATTTATATTAATATAATTTTTAAATATCTAATGAGATAAATTGAAAATGGATTTAATCACATAAATAAAATATAAAATTTAATTAAATTCCCTTTAAAAAGTTTTTTTGGGGGGGGCGGGGGGGGGGGGGGGGGGGGCAATTCAACAACATTACCTTTATAATACTCGTATTTTAAGTCAGATGTAACATATATTAAGAGCATATAAATTTTATTATAAATTAAAAATTATTAAATTTATCATATTAATTTATATTTAGGCTTTTAAGCAAACTAATCTTCTAGATAAATTTAATAAATGCGTTATTCAGATGGAGAATTTACTTTAACAGTTTTTTAAAATGGTTTTTACTATGTAATCAACCAACGGTAATGATTCATATACGAAAGTTACCAAACCAAGCAGTAAAAAAAGAGGGAAAAATGCTTAAGAAAACTTTAACAAATTTTGAGCGTGATAAAAAATAATTATTAACGTTTTCATAAGGTAATGATATAGTTTTTTTTCTACTCAAAATTATTTAAATTTCACAAAGCGTTACTACTTAAAGCATAGCACGTCTGGAAAATTATAATTAACAATAGTTAATTACCTCAATTACTTAAAGGTGATGTATTTTCATAAAGGCGTAGAGTCTGTTAAAAAAATTAAGTGTATTCAATGTAACTTTTCCTCGTAAAAAATGAATACATGTTACTGCAAATATTTAACTAGAAATTTTTCGTGCCTGTGAATAACATGAACGTATATATTATTATAATTAAAAACTAAGAATTTAACTTATTTCAAAAACGTTTTACTAAAGGGGTTTTAATTTCTAGCCAATGTAAAACGTTTCGTTACGTACATATTATTATTTAATGCAAAAAAATAATACAAATATTTGATATAAATATTATTATTTAATACAATTATATGGTTAAAAGATTATTAATAAAATTTTTTATTTTAAAATTAATTCTTATTATATAGATATATTTATGCATAAAACTTCTCTTACGAAACTGTGTGTTACAAAAATATTAAAAATATTATGCGCATAATTTTGAAAGATTGCCAATTACACTATGCAAAAAAAAACAACTTTTTGTTTGTTTCTATTTTTAAATAGCCTATTCTTACTAATTTTGGGTTATAAAAAACAAATATGTGAATGAAATTCATTTATTAGCTCTTGTTTTTATGATAGACAACAGCCCATCCATCAAAAAATTTATGGGTAAATTTGAAGAACAAAACATTACTAATTAATAAATGCAATACAATGGACTAATTTCATGGTACGTCATTAGTCACATGATAACTGAGCCACATGTTTTCAGCCAATCAGTTCATAAATTAATGTGACGTCATAATTATATCATAAATATAATCACGCGTTTCCAGCCAATTAGTTAATGTGCTTCACTGTTGCTAACTTTTGCTTTTTGCAGAAACTTTCTTTTAGAAAATACATATTTGTCAACGATATAATAATGCACATAGTTAAACAAAATGCACTTAATTTAAAAGTATTCGTATATGTAAGTATCTTTTATTAATTTTAAAAACTGTTTGAAGAATTTTAACAAGTGAAACTCTTTACCCAATCATATAAAATTTTAAATATTATCTAAACATTACAAGTTGAACAACTAGTACGTCAATTTTTAATCAATGGGAAACACGTGATTGCCGTTATCATGTGACCATCATGAATTTAGTCCATTAGTCATGTTTCAAGAAACAGCGTCCATACAGAAATCAGTAGTATTTTTTAGTTTATTTCCTGTGAACATTTCCTTTTGGATTGCCTCTTGTATTGCGAAGCCCAAGTATCCCCTATAACTGTGCAGCAGTAGTCTGCGAGCATTGACTCATCCCAACGACCCTGATATCTACGTTCCATTGCTGCGATATCTTGATGAAACATTTCACCGTGTTCATCGCTTACTGCTCCACCCGGAAAAAATCAAGATAGAATTGTAAAAAATGGATCTTTAGAGACATATTGCATCCTGAGTCATGGAACCGTTTGTAGGAGTTCTTTCACCAACTGTAGATAGTTTTCATCTTTTCTTGCTACCTAGAAATCCTCGTACCACATTTTTAAAGGCTTCCCAGGCTGCTTTCTCTTTCCCTTCCAGAATTTGATAAGAAGCGGGGTCCTTCATGATTTTGCGCATTTGAGGACCCACGAAGATTCCCTCCTTAATCTTTGCACCACTCAATCTCGGTAATTTCGATCTAAGGTATTGCAAAGCCTCTCCATCCTTGTTCATGGATTTCCCAAAGTTCTTCATTAATGCCATCTTAATGTGCAGAGGTAGAAGTAGAATGTCATTTGGGTCTACTAGAGGATCGTTTGCGACATTTCTCTCATGAGATTTTAGATTTCTGGAAGGCCATTTATATTGTATGTAGTGTGATTTTCGATCTTTACTGTCCCACAGAGAAAATAGCAGTACTTGGTATAGACTAAATACATTCTCATGAGTAAAGCAATGACTTTCAAGTCACCACAGATCTACCATTTATGATCCTCATTTTTTGTTAACTCTAGAAGTAATTTCAGATTTGCATAAGTTTCCTTCATGTGAACGGAATGTCCGTTGGGAATGGAAGGAAGAAGGTTGCCGTTAAGTAATAATACTGTTTTTAAACTAAGCTTGTAAGTAAACTGATGTTCATGAAATTCACCAAGCCTTTGACAGCAATGCATGCAACCACATGTTGTTCTCAAAGAAATGAAGATTTTTTTCGCGAGTTCTGTACTTTGTAACCTTGACACCTCGTAGGAGTAGATTCCTCTGCTGCAGTCTGGATGCCAGAAGCTCTGCCTTCTGCTTTGGCAAGTCAAGATCTCTTACGAGGTCACTCAATTCTGCTTGATTTAGTCTGCGGGAAATCGTAACTTGAATCGTGCATTATTGCCTGTTCTTTGTTCTACTGACGCTCTGGGTTACACTCAAAACACACCTGCAGAGGTGGTGCTGTTACACGCCTTTTGTAGAAGTTAAAAATCGATCCTGAAGCTATTGCCTCCATTTCCCCTTTTAAATGAACATTTCAAAGATTATTCACAGAAAGTAAAGATGAGTGAAAAAATACAGCTATTTATGAGTAATGAAGAGTTCCTATTCTTGAAAACAAGAGCTAATCTGAAGTTTTTATGGTGATTTTCATGTTTAGTAAGTCAAAATACTTCACAGTAAATTATTTTTGAGCCTGAAACATTTTTGATATTTCCTATTGTTACATACAGTGATAATGCGCTTAATTTTTCAAAATTATCAATTATATAGTGATAATGAGCTAATCAATAAATTTGCAGTGTTTATTTGAGGTCATAAAGCATAGTAAAAGTCTTGTTAAGTACAAATAAATAAGGGTGGAAACGGATACTTACATTTCGGAAGTTCAGTTAAGATGATACCCTTCGCCCATTTTTTACGACCAGAGATAAAGAATAAATTCTATAATTGGATAACTTATATATTAAATAAAAACATACTTCGGAACCTTCAGCATTAGCTAACAAGGCCTACAATTTTTTGTGTGTACTCAAATGTATCTGAAGAAACGTGGTTTAGTGCACGTATGTAGAGAGTTCCAAGCGAACATGTGTGAAATGTTTTCTATTTACAGAAGCTGCCGTTTACCAGTTAACCGCCGTTGAGTGTAGAAATATAAGTGAGCGCATTGTATTTTAGTTTGTGATTACAAAAATAAATAAATAAATCGAATTACGCTTCTGTATTAAATTTCATGAAAAGCTTTGTAATTTCCAGGAGCCAGAAAGACCTAATAGACCATATTCAATCTAGAGAGGCTATTATGCAGAATGCTACGGAACAGCTGAGCGCTATCAGAAAAATGTCGTTTCATCATTGCTTTCGACAACTATACAACTATATATATGAGCCCTTTTCTTTGAAAGTGGTGTCAATCCATTTTATATTATTTGGAGATAATTACCACCTTCAAAGTAACAATATTTGTAATTTCATTGTCTAAGCAAGTTTATATTGACAAAATAATGAAAATTTTAAAGGAATTTTCGGGGAACTGTTTATTGATAAAAAGCTTATAACAGATTGCCTTCAATGCTATAAATAACTAACTGTTTTTCAAAAATGGACTTACACCACTTTCAGAGAAAACGTCTCATATATACGAGGCGAGGAAGTTTTTCACTCTTTAATTCAACCCCTCGTTCATTCCTTCATTCACTTACTTGTGCACTCACTTATAAGTTCTCCTGAATTAGGAATTATTAGACACACAGAGTTGCTATAGAGAGAAATTCCCGTTCTAGGACTATTAGTCCGACATACTATAAATTTGCAAGCATGTTTCTTTTGTTGAACAGAGAGCCCATAAAAAAGAACTTTTCAGAAAAATAGACCAGGTGAAAGGTGAGGATCACGGAAGAGCTGTAAATAAAAATTTCCGTTTTAGAACTATAAGACTTACAAATTTAAATTTGGAAAGCATGTTTCTATGGTTGAATAGAAATCTGATAAGAACGAGTTTTGCGGAAATCGACTTCAAAGGAGAGGGGAGGGGGTTTGGCGTCGTAAGAAAAATATACTTCCGTTTTAGAAATTGAAGTCCCTTGCTTTTTAAATCGAGAGCTGTAAGAATACTTTTGAATATATACATTCGAAAAACTTAATTCCAGGATTTATTGATATCCTAATTTAAAGTATCCGACTACGTTCAGAACCGTGATTTAAAAAAGGGTATAAATGGATAATTTTCATGATATTTCGTGTCACTTGGATTAGAATGTGTGCATAAAATGGTTTTAAAAATATTATTAGAATAACAAATAATTTAAATGCAATATTTTGGCAAAGAATAAACTTAGAATTACCTATTTTCAAAGCATTCTCTTTTGATGAAAAATGCTTCTATAATAATATTTTGTGTGCGTATATAAAAACCAGAGGGCCTGAACTACCATTTTTGAAAAATTCACATTATTTTCAGAGTTATTACCGATTGAAAAAAATATCGGCGTTTTTTTCTTACTGTTTCTGCATTCTGTGGAGATATATCAGATGGATAAACCCACTTCTAAGTTATATATATCAAAAATCCTACTTCAGACTCAGTATAGAAGTCTGAGTTACATACAGGCAAAATATTATTATTATAAAAGCATTTTACATAAAAGGGGAACGTTTTGAAAATAGGTAATTCTATGTTCATTTTTTGCCAAAATATTGCATTTAAATAATTTTTTATTGTAATAATATTCTTAAAACAATTTTGTACATGTATTCTAATCTAAGTGACACTAAATATCATAAAAATTATCCATTGATACGCTTTTGCAAAACAACAGTTCCGAACGTAGTCGGATTCCTTAAACAATAAAAAATCACAGATATAGCTGGTGGTATAGTATATACAGTGAAATACGGTTTTCGCGAAAACGCATAAGACGAAATATCTGTTAACACGAAATAACACAACAGTTCCGACAAACTACTATGTATTTTCATGCATGTTTTTCTCTTAACTCGAAATAGAAATCGCTGAACCAGAAAAGATTTCCCTTCTGGGAAATTTGAGAAAGTTTCTGTATTATGGGACTGTCGTATTGTATTATTGGAAGATTTCGTTGCAGTAAATGAGGATAATGAGTCCAGTTTTGATAGATAAAACACCTTTTGTATGTTCAAAGCTAAAATAAAATATCATTGATGCAGGTTTCAACGGCAAAAATAAAATGAATAATGCAGCTCCTGTTTCCACGTCCTTCGAAATGAGGAACATCATGAAAAATATGCGCAGTTATTTAAAAGCACATTCTAATGGAGAAATGAATAACAAAATTGACGATATCGAACAATTTATTGACAATTTAATGCTAAAAAACACAATGCAAAGAAAAATATCAGATTATTTTCCAAAAACCAAATAAATGTTTTGTTTTTCATAAACTTTAAAATTTTGAATTAAAATTCATTTAGTTTTTGTGAATGTTTTAGTTTCCTTGAGTTTTATAAAATACATGCAAAAATACATACCTATGTAAAAAAAATGTACTCTAATAAACTTAATTTTGTTGAATGTATGTTTTTTTGCAACATCCTTTAACACGAAAGAAAAATCTCAGTCCCTTCAATTTCATGTTAAACGATTTTCACTTAGTACATTATATACATATGCAGATGGAAGATAATAACTTTGTTCTTGAAATGAAACATATAATTTTTTTAATAATAGTCATTTTCTGTTGTTTAGTTACTACAACATGTTAGATTAAATGTAGCATTTTATTGCTTATCACGAAATGAAAAATTTTATTTTCTTCGAGATGCATTTTCAATTCACTGAAACACAATTAAAATCCGAAAAAACTAAAGAAGTTAAAATTATGCAAGCTTATATTAAGAATTAAATCTAATCAAAATATTTCTCATCTAATGATTGATTTCGGTTAAAGAAAAAGGTAGCCGTGTTGAATAGTATAGTCGTCATTGAGGGTTGGGAAAAACTAATCGAAAAAAGATTGATTCTTTATTTTTTTCCCGGGAAAAATGTTTCAGTTTTGAGGAAACAATACAATTATTTTATTTGCATGATTTGTAAGGATTAATGTGTTTTAAAATCATACAAGGTTACTTGTATTCTTAAAGTGTACTCAAGAAGGTATGATGAATGTCCTCTCACATCCATCAATGTTCGAGATTAAGAATGAAGATAAGGCATAATCCAAAAGAAATAATGATTTATTAACTTTTTACAAATCTCAACAACCCAGGTTAAGAAATGCACACATAATTAAGTATTGGATCGAATGTGAGGTAGACGAGATAATTAATATTTAATTATGAATTGAATAACTTACTTTTGGAACGTTTTTGTAATATACGTTCCAAATAATCGAAATTCCACTCTAAGCTATTCTACCTCTACCTCAAATATCTTATTGACCGACCTAATCGTCAACTATCAATTTTAAATATTAAGCAATTAATCAACGGGTAACTCTCGACCAGCTTTCTACTACATTACGTTAACTACAAACTTCTATCATCTAAATCCTAATCTCTCTCTCTCTCTCCTACCTAAACGTTCATGCTTTAATATAAGCCTTGATTTACAAAAACTGCACCTTTTTCTTCGGGAGACAGTTTTCAATAGAACAATACAGATTTTCCTCCGGAGGATTAGTAGACGGCTAGCGAATAGACCCGTTACAAATGTAATATGTAAAAAGGGAAAAAATAAATCTTGTTCCATAAGTCATCATCATATTCTAGGCATCCCACAGAAACACATTTACAGAAAAATGTACAGTTCAATCGTATTGATGAAATTAATAATTGGAAAGAAAGTTTTAAGTTTCTTTTCATTGAAGGTAATTTACATTTTCTTAAAGTAAATAGAGGGGGAAAAGTTATTTTCTTGCATGAAACGAATTCATGCATATATCATAAAAATGCTTCTTAAGTTATTTAAAAAAGGGAGCTCTCCTGTTTTGAATAACAAGATTCTCCTCAGTTGTGAGTTTTCGTTTTGCCCAGAAAGTTTTCAGTTCATCGGCGACGTAAAGAAGTTGAAGAGATAAAAACGTCAAAGTCTTTTTTTTTCTGTTTGCATAGAAATTGGGGTTTGGATATATTGACACATAAGCTTATTTTCATAGATAGCGGAAATTTATTACGGAATTTTGGACATTGAAAAATGCCGTTCAGTTTAACTTTTCTGTCAAAGCATGAAAGTTAGAAATAAGTAAACGTTTTCTTTTCTCATATTTTTAAAAATGTCAATGCGTATTTTTCATAAATTCAATTTCTGAAAAAAATATCACAGAAAACTCATTTTAACAGGCTGCTTTTTCAGTTTTAAAAAGAATAGGAAATATTTTTTATGAGTTGTATGTCACTGAGAGCTACAATATTTTAATTTTTTCTTAAAAAGCTCTAAATATATTTTGATCATAAATGATAAAGGATATGTTTGTAGTATTTTTATTTTTCCGAGGCCTAAATTTTGAATTACGAAGATATCCGTTGTGTTTTACTCAATATCTAAGTAGATAGCTGAAAAAAAATACAATGATCGTCAAAGCAAAAGTAAAAATAAATAAAAACCAAAATACAAAACTGAAAAAATATCGAACACGCAAATCGACTTTAATATTTCTCAACGCAAATGGATATAATTGATAGCACAGTTAATTGTTCAAAGAAATAAGTTTTTAATTTTAGTGTGAAGGAAGATAAGAGCGTGGGTACCTTCCTATCCGAAAACGAGTATCTCAGCCACCATGCCAAAATGATCGTCATCGCATGGAGGCTATTACTGGTTTATATAAATATCACCCCACCGTAAGTATACTAGTGAGTGTTTTTTTACGTCATACTGCAAAGAACTCAAGGAATGATGGTGACGGAGCTCGTAATTTTGAACCATGGTCAAGTAACGTGAATGACACTCTTCTTTCCAAACTACCACATCGTGCCGAAGTGAGAACTTCGAGTCTTGACAGATTTAACATCCATTAAACCCTCTATGTTGCGGATCTTCAGAGGCGCTAAGGCTCAAATACATAACACGCTACCGTTACTCGACGATGACCGCTAAGCTACCGCGACTAGAATTTCGTAATAATGCTTAATTAATAGCAATTTAAATAGTCTCTATTCCAAATTTCATTGGAAATAAATCATTAATTTAATATTATTTGCATTGAGAGAGAAGCATTTAACGCTGCTTAATATGTTAGAAATGTTACACAACTGTACATTTCTGAATATATATACTACACTGTTCGAATTAATTGGGACAAACATGTTTTTCTTGTTTGAGATGGTATGTGATTATTAGTGATGTCCTGTGAACCCCTTCAAACCCGTTATATCTGCCTTTAAGTAGTCTGATAGATTGACTTTGGCAATAATTCATTCATTTAAATGTATCAGGAGCTCAGTTAAGAGCCTTTCAGTGGGGCAGCTGGTAATTTCAAGTTTTCGTTCTGAATAAGACGTGTTACGTTTATTTGTTCAAAGATGGATATTACTCCGAGGAACCGTTCTAAAATAAATCTCTCTCAATGAACACACTTCTATGACTGTAAGAGATATAACTATGGCAGTTGGTGTGATCGAATTAAGTGTCTGGATCATCGGTCTTCAAAAAGAAAAAAAATGTTGGAGCAAGTGGAAAACTGCAAGAATTGATACAACTTTCATAAGAAGTAGCAAAATAAATCCAAGAAAGACAAGCATAGACCTTTGAAGGGATTTATTGAACAATGGTGTTGAAGTGAGTACATCAACTGTACGGAAAAGACTTCTTTAAGGTGGCCTTAGGGCAACAAGATTGAGGAAAAAAACTATTTTTAACTCAGAAAATGATGAAAAAACGTTTAGCATGGGCCAAAATACCGATCATGGACTGCTAACGACTAGAAAAAGGTAATTTTAAATGATGAAACATTTATTTGTGCAGATATACAACAATTCAAGTGTAGTTAGACGAAGTGAAGTTGAAATTTTGTTACCACATCATATCCAACATACTGTAAGACACCCTTCTAAACAGATATTTGGTGTTTTTCTCACAACAAATGTGGCCCTGGAAGCTTAGTTTCTCTTAAATAAATGATGAATTCTATCAAATATATAAAAATAATATGTAGTAGTATTGTTCTATTCATGTAAACATTTGATGGAACATTTCAACATGACTTGGCCCCTTGTCACAATTCGAAATTGGTCCATACTTTTATGCGGAAAATAAAACAAGAGCTCGATTGGGTTGGAAATTCTCCAGACTTAAATTCTGTTCAAAACTGATGGCATATTCTCAAGAATCGTTTCGCTAAGATGAATCGCACAGCAACAGATCAAATGATAAAAAGGGCTATACTAGTGTGCTTCCAAGATGATAAAATCAAGAACATGTGTGCTACTCTAGTGGAGTCAATTCCAAGACAGGTTGAAAAGGTCATTTATGCTAAAGTAAGACATAGTTTGTACTAGCATACAGAATTTTCAGTTTATTTAAGGTATGTAATTATAAAAAGCTAAGGTTTACAAAAAGTTTCTTTTCCCCCATTTGTCCTGATTAATTCGAACAGTATAGTACACATGCTGGCCGATGAATTAGAAACCCAAGAACATTATTTTTTTTGAAACCCCTATTGCACGGATAACAGCTCTGATTCGTTTGGGCATCGAGTCTACATACTACAAGAGTGTATTTACATCTATCAAATATACCATGCATTGGCTATGCAGCTTTTTAGATTCTGTAAATTAGATGGATGAGAATAGTGCTATCGGATGAGTCTTTCCGCCATATTTAAATGCATTTTCTATAAGGTTAAAATCCGAGATATACGGAGGCCAGGGAAGGTGTTGGAAATCAGAATGATGTACAGCTAACAAATTTTGAACGCTTCTGGCATGATGCATAGTTGCGTTATCGTCCATGAAGTATCCGTCACCATCAGGGTAAATATTTAGCATTGCAAGTTGAACTTGATCAGCTAGTATATCTAGAAATCTCACACAACTGTTTGTTTACCCTCAAGGAACACCAGGGCACCATTTCTATGACAGAAGAACATGCCCCTTATCATGAAACTCCAACCACACCCTTGGACAGTGCGAGTAAGGCATGATGGATTCATGGCTTCTTGGGGTTCTCGACAAAATCGACGTCTTCCATCAGTGCAAAATAAGGTGTAGCGTGATTCATCCGACCACATTACCCGTTTCCAATCCTCAGATGTGTTATCTTTCCAATTACCAGCGTCTTCTTTTTCGATACCACTACAAACGAGCATTCATTTCGTTTGCAGTGGGAATGAGAGGTTTTCTCACAGGCACCCGATTATGCATTTCTATCCTCTGCAATTCTCTGCGCATGGTTCAAGCTGAAATCTTTTGGAAAAAGCATTGCTTGACGATTTTTGTCAGCTGAAGTACAGGTAAAGTCCGTGTTCTGCCGTACAATTTGTCGGAGACGACGCTGATCACGTTCTAGGAAAACTGTGTTTGAGCCTCAGTTACATCTTTTAGAGAAGGACTGTGGTTTCTAATTCCAACTTTTGAATACCTTTGATATGGCTGTTTTTGGGAACTCAATAAGATTTGATGTCTTCGAAATCGAGATCTCTGCTAAACGAGTATCAACAATAAGCCCTTTATCAAATGGTGAAAGATCTGCCGTTTCCTCCATTTTACTTCATCGTGAAAAGCACTTTTACACCATACTTATAGTAGCCTTCTAACAACGTGTAACCCACCTCATGCAAACAAAGAAATTAATTCTTATAAATCATAAACTTAATAAAATTCCTACTATATTAAACAGAACAAACGTAATGCACAAGTGTTAACCATGTGTATATCATGAAATATATCATTTTGTAACTAAGAAATTATTCAAGTTTAAAAATACATGGCTAAACATTACGTAGCTACAAAAGAATTAAAACTTACGTATTTTAGGGACATATTATTGTTCATAGATTGAATATGGAGGACTTAACGTTTTATAATTATCTGGTTACATCATTGTTCAACTATGTTAATTTTATTATTACCTCAATTATATTATTGCTAAACTTAGAGCTTTTTATTCCAAAAAGAGAATCTCCAAAATAAATATTATAATTTGATTTATATATGTATATAACTATCATATATTAATATGCGACTCACTTTTGCTTACGTAAATAATTATTTTCAATATGAAATATACAGGAGTGATAAGAAAATGTATACACTCTTTAAGACTGGGTAATATGTTAATGCCGTATAAGAGTTTGAGATCGCATTGGTTATACACTTAAGTTGTAAGAGTTGGTATTAACAGTTGGCACATTAGTGTTTAGACAAGTTCAACAATAGTTCAGCGATGGATAGAACTAGTGTTTTAGTAGGAAAAGTGAGACCATGGTACAAATACGACTGATTTTCAAGCAGCAAAAAAGCATTTTGAAACTGTATTGGAAGTTCCAAAATATCAGCGAAATGCAACGACATTGGAGGCAACTATATGGAAAGGAAACACCTACACGCTTAAGTGTTAATCGCCTTCGCTATGTTTGAAACTGATGGAACTATAAAGGATATGCATAAGAAACGATCAAGCCGGCCGCGCACATCTACAAGCGAAGCGTCTTCTTTGCAATGTTAAATTTCATTCACGCGGTCACCACAAAAATCGTTATTACAATGTGCACGTGGAATAGGCATGAGTAGGGCTAGCATAGGTCATATTTTGCAAAAAGCAAAATGATAAGTTTACGTACAACAATTATTACACATACTGAATGAGGTCGATCCACACAGATCTCAGTTTTGTGAATGGTGCCTAACGCAGGTTGAAAATGATGCAAAATTTTGTTTTCCAAGAGATGTGGACCCTTTTACATATGGGGTTACCTCAAGAACGTGGTGTACAGCAAAAAACTGAGCTATGAAATTGAAACTACCCGTCACGCAATTTCTGTAGCTACTCTGAGAGATGTAATAATCGTGCTCAAAAATGTTTGGAGGCGGATGGATTACAGTTTGAACACTTAATGTAACTTTGTCATTTTTATTCACTTTAACACTTATAATAATGCTGCCCCGCCAGTATGGTGGATATGACCCTCGGCTTGTAACCGAGTGGGTTCGAATCCCGAGTAAGGTATGGTTGTATTTTCTTCGGGAAAATAAGTCAGACTTTCCATTGTGATGGATTCCCGTCTCGAATGGAAAGCACAACGCACCCCTTCTTGTTATATGCTGGGATCATCATCACCTGTAATAAATGTCTTTATTTTTCTGTTTGTATTGTATGTTTCTGTTCTTCCACTTGTATTTCATTTGTATTCCAGGATAAAAACGCATGACAACAACTTATAACAGTACGAAGGGGCATCGGAAAGTAAGTTCCCCTGTCGATGTGGACATAGTTGTGTATGAAAGTCAAAACATAGAATGATACATTAAAGATAAGGTATAGGTTTAGTTTTCCAAGCACACTCTGGCAATTGTCCAACCGCTTGATAGGCTTCAAAAAGCCATCTATGAAAAATTCAGGGCTTTGTATCTTTTGAGCTCACTCATGTTTGATTTCAAGTTCTGCCGCTACTTTATCGATGGTGATAGTACTCCGTTTTATTTTAATCATGTCATATACCTTCCTAAAATGATCCTCAATGGCATTCTTGGATATAGGAAAGTGTCAGCGCGATAAGGTGACCTGACAACGAACCCTACACACATAAGGAACAACGTATGGCGGTCTGCCTGGAACATCTCGTGCGTTACCATGAGGATGGCAATGACTTTCTGTTTCGCATTGTGACGTGGGATGAATACATTGCATACGGTTCTTCCGTATGCAAAGCCCTGATTTTTTCCTGGAGGGATTTTGAAGCCTATCAAGCGGCATGACAAATGTCTCAATGAATTTGGTACTTACGTGGAAAAATAAAATTATGTGTTATCTTTAATATCTCATTCTATTGACTTTCATACATAACTCTGACCACAGTCAACAGGGGAAACTTACTTTCCGACTCACCCTCGTATATACGTTTTTCTTCATCAAAGTGTGTATACAATTTTTTGATCACCCCTGCATATTCTATATTTTATTACTGAATTGACATTTAATTTTAAATGCTACAAAAAATGAAATGTTCCTTTATTACTCATAAATTAACAAATAAGTAATAATTATAAGAATTTATATTGATACAGGTGAATTAATTTAAGATAAGTAAGCTTTTCAATGACCATTTTAGGAAACAAAAAAAAAAAAAAAAATCTAAAGATAAAATAGTACATTCGAATGCCAAAAATATTCTAATTCTTTCGAATAAAGTGAAGCAAAAAAGGAGAATTTTATTTACCAGATCCAATGGAAATCGATCATTTAAGACACACAAGAAGGAACAAGTTTTGCTAAATTACAGTTCTTCGAAGTTCTTGGGGTTAAAATTCGATTGCTGCTTTTTTTTTAATTATTTAGTTTTTTAAAAGAATAATTTTTTCGGTTGCTTTATTGATTACATAGAGGCTTTCACAGATAAAACATATTCATACAGAAAAAGGAAAAAAAGTGTTCTTTTTTTCTCCTTGAAAGAAAGTTTTAATTGGAAAATGTTGCAACAATTTTTTATTTCTTTAACTCATGACATTTTCTCGATAAGATCGAAGGATTAAATGGTGATGAATTTACGTTTGCTTTATTTTTTTTAAGTAGAAACGCGCAACTTTACTTTCAGGTGCCTTTTCAAAAAAAACTTATTTGCTATTAATTACAACGTATACACAAAATAAAATTAAATTAAATAAAAACTTGAAAATATAAGCAGAAAATGTTCAACATTGTATGTATTTGAAGCACATTAAAGGTGAAGAAATTAGAACACATAAAGAAAAGTTTAATGTTTTGAGAAAAAAAAAATACTGTTTTAAATTGCTAGAAAAATATTTAAATAAATTTTAAAAAAACTTATATTTATATTTAAGAAAACTTATTTTATAATTAACTTATTTTAAATATTGTAATAGAACATTTATTAAGAAAATCAGTTATTTTAAGCTGACATTAAGTCAATTTTAATAATGCTACTTTAATTGGAAATAACACCAGTAACAAACGAGTTTTTTAAACATAATTTTTTTTAGAACTTCTCACTCTGCGTAACTTACCGTAAAATTCGAAGTATAACGCTCACTTTTACCACAAAAAATAAGATCGAAATTTACGGGTGCGCGTTATACGTCAGGTATGAAAATAAGAGCTTTTAAAAATAAAAAACGACGAGAATAGAAAAATATTAGGCTTCAACATAGATCAAAATACTGCTTATTTAGAAGAAATGACGTTCCTTATGAACTTAAAGAATGGTAGTTCTAGAAATATACTAATTGTTTTTAAAACTTGGAATAATACCTCGAATAAATGACTTAAAAATATAAGAGCATTGCACACGTATATTTCAGATTTCTTCTTAAAAAAGAGGGTGCGCGTTATACGGCGAGTGTATGTAAAATTTAAACTTCAAAAACTTCGTTATACACCGGATCATACGGTAATTTTTTCTCCTCACTTCCAAAAATTAAGCACGGAGTGTTTAATTGAAAAAAAAATGGACAAGTACTGCTTTGATTGACACTAAATGCTGCAAGTAAGTAGCTTTATGCTTATTGATGAAACAAAACAAAGAATTGTAAGATGATGTCATGTTTGCGTCATTAACAAAATGACGTTTAAATGGAAAACAAATAACAATATTTGACATTAATAGGGTATATGAGCACCCCTTACCTTCGTACAAAGCGTGCAGAGTGTGATCATGCTTGTTAGAAGGTGATCAACACCGCAGTCCAGTAATTGTCATTTGTTCTGTAGGACAGTTTCTAAATTTTTGAGAATGGCTGGAGGTGGGAAACGTCGACTTGCAGCACGCCGAGAGCATCCCAAAATTTTTCATTCGGATTAAGGTATCCGACTGCGTTTGGAACCATGATTTGAAAAAAGCGTATAACTGGATAATATTTATGATATTTAGTGTCACTTTGATTAGAAAATACATGTAAAATTGTTTTAAGAATATTATTACAATAAAAAATTATTTAAGTACAATATTTTGACAAAAATGAACACAGAATGACCCATGTTCAAAATATTATTTGTAAAAAATGCTTCTATTAAAATAATATTTTGCCTATATATAGCTCAGACCTCTGTACAGAGGCTCAACTAGAGTTTTTGAAATATATAACTTAGAAGTGAGTTTATCCATGTTTTACGACAACAGAGGGGAGAAATTTTTTTTAAAAAAAAAACGTCGATAATTATTTCAATTGGTTGTAACTCTGAAAATAATGTAAATTTTTCAAAAAAAAAAAAAAAGATCAGACTCTATGGAGAAGTTTTTACTTTATATAAGCAAAATATTATTAATTTAAAAGCATTTTTAATAAAAGGAAAACATTTTGAAAAAAAAGTTTATTCTAAGTTACTTTTTTGCCAAAATATTGTATTTAAATAATTTTTTTGTCTCAAAATGTCCTTAAAAATTTTTTTATACAAGTATTCTAATCTAAGTGACACTAAATATCATGAAAATTTTCTATTTATGCGCTTTTTTAAAATCACGGTTCCGAACATAGTCGGATACCTTAAGGTCCGGCGAGTAAGCCGATCACTCCATACCCGCAACCCCCTCACACTCCAGAAAGTCGTCAGTGATGACACCTTATTTGGGATACACGTTATCACCCATTAAAACGAATGAAAGTCCAACTACTGCAGCTGTGTGATCTAAGACTTCATCTCGATCCCTTGTGGCCGTCACAGAACCGCGCCTGTAGGTGTGCAGGTTGGTGCGATATCACAATGAAATCCCTGTCCAGACCACGATGTTTCCACCACCGAATGCTTGATATTCGGTGATGTTCTCTGGCTGATTGCATGTGCTTTGTTCTTTGCAGATCTTTACATACTTGTCATCGAATTATAGGGCAAATCTGGACTCATCTGTGAACATAACGTTTCCCCAATCAAACACAGTTCAATTCACATGCTGGTGGCACCACTCTAATCATATCCCTCAGGATTGGACGGATAAAGAAACACAAACTCGGGGTACCGAGGCGTACAGACCATTCAAATGTAGCGTTCGACGAACTGTGGAAGCAGATATCATCTTACCAAAGATGTCACACATGTGGAGATCGATCTCCACAGTACTACAGTAATATATCTATCTTTCCGGGGTCCGAACCCCTGCACGACTTTAATACATGTCCTCGGACAACTGTTTGATTTTTTTGGAATTGTTTCCATAATTGAGAAATGACGGGATCATGAACTCCAAAGAAACGAGCAACAATCGACTGACCTGCTTCAATGTGCGTCCAACACCCCACCAGCACTCAAAATCTCCCATTTGTCGAATGGAAGATTCCTAGCTAGAAGCCAAAGGAACACGTCTAGCTAGAAAACAAATCATATGAATGCTTTAAACACCTTTCATCAGCACTTACATGTGTAAATCCTTTAACCCTTCACAATGTCGGCTTTTTATACGATTGCCTGATTTGTATATTTTTCGGCACGAAACCATGATTGGATTTAACCTAGCATACTCTTCCTTCAACCTTTGCAGCAAACTTCAACTTCTTTAATTCTGATTGGCTTACAACAATCAACATTTTCCTATATTCGTTCTTAACTTTTAGAAGTGAGTGTATTCCTAAATAACAATCCCTAAAATTTTTGTTGGGTTCTCCAGAGATAATTAAACGCTTCTAATATATCTCAAAAATTTTTATAATGAACTTTTTAGGGTTAAGAGGAAATATATTAATTATGATATTCTACCTCTCTTAACCCATTATTATAAGATTGATAAAACTGACTAATCAAATAAAAACTCTTCACACAGCAATGGGAATATATATAGAAAGTCCTTAAGATTGAACTTTAATTAGCACCCATCTTCACATCACCTGAAGCAGATGTTCTTGTCAGAGTAATTTTCTCCGTTTCTCTTTCGTATTAAAATGGAAGCATTTCGATCAAAATAAGAGTGAAGCTGTCTATTGCAGTGGAAATTATATTGGATACATTTAAAATTTTATTTGAAGTAATGATAAAAATTGATGTGGAAAATTTTTAAAAGTGGTAATGGAATTATTTGAGGGGAATCAATGGGGATATAAGTTCTCTTGAGTATTATAGAATGAATATTTATAAGCAGAGTCTGTCAGATCATATAATAAGGTCACAGCAACGTTCTTTTAAATATTTATTTTTAAACTTTTTTTTGTCCGATCGTCTGATTTTATCAAATGAATAAATAAGTAAGTAAAATACTTAAACTGAAATTAATCAAGTAATATAAATTTATACTATTAGCTCAGATTCTCTATATATTTATTCATCTTCATGGAATTTTCAATCGTTAATAAAATACATTTTAAATCACTCAATTTTGAGCTGAAATTTTATATACATGATTATTTTGGATCGCAATACACTATAATTTAATTATAATTAATAAAAATTAATTAACTAAAACTAATTATTCAAAGAATTACAAATACATCAACGTTGGCATAATTTTTGGCGACTTGTGTCAAAACTTGAAAAGATTTTTTTCTCACAACTTAAAGCACTCATTTGAGCTGAAATTATCTATACACTATTATTTTGGGTAAAATTACGATAATTTAATTATATTTAATTAAAATTAATTGACTGAAACTTATTTAAATAATTACAGATACAGCCACGTGGACTCCATTTTTAGCGACTTGGGTCAAAACTTTAAAAGATTTTTTTTTCTCACGTTTCAAAGCATTCAGTTGAACTGAAATTTTATACACACGATTGTTTTGGATGACAATACGATACTTTAATGAAAATTAATAAAAATTAATTACCACTTAATGTTGTGATTCTGTCATATGCATATACATATTTATATTAATTGTAACTATTTATTAAAAAGTGGCTAAAATAAAAATTTTCTTTGTTGATCTATATATATATATAAGTAGGAGTTGACTTAAAAATTTTTTTTTATATATTACTTGTTTAATGTCAGTTCCTACTTAAGTCAGCAAATTTTTTTCATTTTAGTTACTTTTTATTAAATAATTACAATTAATATAAATATTTATATACATATGTCAGAATCACAATATTGGTAAAATAGAAAGTGATTTTTTCCTTGAAATTTTCCATTTTCCTTTCTATATAAGGTGTTGGACTATTATTTTTGCTTGTTACTATTTACTCATCAATTAAATTTAATTGTTCCAGTAAAATAGCATAATAAAAAGAAATCACATTCTCAGAAATTAGGCCATCCCACGTGGAATTTGAACCAACGACTTTTGGATTAGCAATCCAACGCGCCATCCTTTGCGCTAAAGGGACACAATGAGCTATTTTCCTTTTTATATATGGTGTTGGACTATTATTTTTGTTACTATTTATTCGTTAATTATATTTAATTAATAAATTAGTATTTAAAAAAACTGTATTAACATCAAGTGTCCTCCACTACAAATCTAAAGAAAGGTATTTGGACTTGAATGGATGAATATGTTGTTGTTTCTCATCCCCGAAATCAGCAGAGCTAGATCAGGTCCATGAGTCCATTTACCCTGAAGAAGTCCAAAACCAATAGGGGATCTTGAACCAAGTCCTGCCTGGTAACCCCCAAACAAGATAAAATGTGGTCAGGGGGAAGGCCTGATCAGAAGAACACTTAGTGCAAATTTCGAAATGTTTAATGCCATCGACAAAAGTCAATGACATCAGATGACCACTAAGGAAACGAGTAAGCGCAGTTTGATCTCGTCTACTGATTCCCAGAACCAAGGAGCCGCCAGGGTATTTGCTGGCGGATGAATGTAAAGTATTTTATTAACGATTGAAAATTTGAACACGATATTATATATATATATGGAGATTGTGAACTAATAATAGGAATTAGAAAACAATTTCGTCTTGGATAAATCCGAGATCTATTGGGCTGTCAGAAGCTCTTTCAATATTAATTAAAAAAAAAAGAAAAATATTCTTTCCAAAAAACTCTGTAAAGATGCTCATAACTTTAGGAAATGAAGAAAAATGCAGTGTATCTCATTTTGGTACAACATTTCAAAATATTTATCCTTTTTCCCAAAATTAAAACATAAAATAAACAAAATGTTTATATAATAACAACACATTAGGAAAATGAAAAAATTTGTGATAAAAAGTGAATAAAAGAAAAAAAAAAAAACTAAAAAAAAAAAAAAAAAAAGGAAAAAAAAAAAAAAGTATGTTGTTAATAGAATGTAATAAAATTTTATTAATCTATTTTAATTTTCTTTATTTTCGCTTCCAACTACTATTTTTTTTTTTAAGTGAAAAAAAAAAGGATTTTTAGTTAAATGTCTTCCGTAAATTAATTGATAAATCAATTAAGCTTTCAGAAAGCAAGTTTCTTAAGATAACATAACTATTCAAGATCAAATACATCCATAACAAGCAGAAGATAAATTAAAGCATAAATTTAAGAAACATGACTGATTTTTCTCGCTTTGTTAAAGCCTGGGTGCAATTTCACTGAATGCGTTATTTAAAGAGTAATTATGCAAATCATAAAACTCTAAGGTTTAATTAATTTTGAAAATTAATTGCGTATTCTCAAATGACTCGTTTAGAATTTCTCTTAACATAATGATCCTCCTAGGAGTTGAGAGGAAGAGCATGCTAAATTGGAGAATTAATTTTATACAAAAATAAATACGTGGTGTTAAAATTATTTATAAATATGCATGTAGATATATGAAACTAAATAAATGCAGAAATGAACTGAATTTAATCAGGAGATAATTAAAAATTTTACTTTAATTTGCTTATTGGTAATTAGTTATATATGTAGAGAGAATGCTGAATTTATAAGGAGAAGGAAAGGAAAACATTTATATATATCAGTGCTTCTCAAACTTTTTCAATATTTGCGATCCAATATTCAATCATCATTTTCATCACGCCCCCCTCCATACAATAACACAACGTATTGAATTTACTAATACCATATCTTGAAGAGAAACCTATAATACGACTTTAACCTCTTAAGTGCCACCAGCGTATATAAAAGTCTCACTCAGTCAGTGCGTTAATTGCCCCGGGCGTATATATACGTCCTTACGAAGTTCGATCTTTTATCTGCACTGCAATCCATAAAATTTTCCGAAGGCTTTGGAATGGAATGCAATAAAAGGACCTTGACAGTGTTTGTGTGAAGGATTTACTTACTTCAGAGGATTTGCTTATTTATTCCCTTTAGAGGCCCCCCTTCCCAATCACCACATGATAAACGGTGTCATTGGGGAGCGAATAGCGTAATTTTTAACTGGCATTTCGGGATTAATTGTAAGCCATACAAATTATCAAGATAAGTGTGATTACTTGTTTTTAATTTTGTACGTGACAAACCCGTAGGGGCACTGGCAATTATATTACATTTATTATTAACTTAGTATTGGTAAATTAATCATAAAATACATTGCGCAGTACTGACATTTATAAGTGTATTATATCAGTGTAAATGCGAATTTTATTTTTTATTATGTCAGAATGTATTGTGTTTGTTTACTTTCAATAAATTAATAATTTTTTTTAAATGTTCTTTCGTTTTCGACTTTTCAATATGCTCGCTCTCCCCTCGCAGGGTTTTCACGCCCCTCTAGGAAGGCGTGCCCCACAGTTTGAGAAACGCTGATGTATATGAAATAAGTATCAAAATATTTAAAATTGATTTCTTACTTCTTAGTTAGCTATTTTCTTAAACTCTAGTTATTTTATAAGATTATTAATGAATATTTTATTCATTAAAAACTTCAGTCCTTTTCTTTTCAGATTGCCAAAATATCTTTTCTAATTTTTAAAACACTAATAAAATATTGTAGAATTTTTATCGTTTTTATCTGTAAAAAGGGGTCATTTTATTACTTTTTTTTTTTGAATTAGTCAGCTATTAATCGATTCGGTCGAAAATATCGGAACAATATAATTTAGTTAATGTATTAATTTGTTTTATTTTGAAAATTTAAAATAATTTATATATATATATATATATATATATATATATATA
>BMAV01012823.1:87776-128100 GCA_019973955.1 Trichonephila inaurata madagascariensis
CTTTCGTTTTCGACTTTTCAATATGCTCGCTCTCCCCTCGCAGGGTTATCACGCCCCTCTAGGAAGGCGTCCTCCACAGTTTAAGAAACGCTGATGTATATGAAATAAGTGTCAAAATATTTAAAATTGATTTCTTATTTCTTAGTTAGCTATTTTCTTATAAACTAGTTATTTTATAAGATTATTAATGAATATTTTATTCATTGAAAACTTCAGTCCTTTTCTTTTCAGATTGCCAAAATACTTTTTCTAATTTTTAAAACAACACTAATAAAATATTGTAGAATTTTTATCGTTTTTATCTATAAAAAGGGGTCGTTTTATTACTTTTTTTAAAAATTAGTCAGCTATTAATCGATTTGGTCGAAAATATCGGAACAATATAATTTAATTAATGTATCAATTTGTTTCATTTTGAAAATTTAAAATAATTTAAATATATATATAAACAAAATTTTCCGTTTTTGGATTATTACATCCAGACTTGTAAATCCTGCAAACAATTTTCTTTTATTGAGTATAGATCCACTAATAAGGGTTTCTGCGGAAATGGATTTCCAAATGAGTTGCAGGGTGTGTTTCGGAAGCTTCATATATGAAAAAAATACCCATTTTTGATCTAACAGATTTACAACTTTGAAATTATGCAAATATTTTTCTCTTGTTGTTATAGACAAAAAAATCCCTGCTTCAGACTTGAAATTCTACAAGCTTATTTCTTTTGTTGAGCCCAAATCCGCTAAAATTGTGATTTCAAGAAATCTACTCCAAGGGAGTTAGTTGCTGTAGGGCGTAGACGATAAATACACTTCTTGTTCAAAAACCAACCCTTTCTTTTCTAAATCAAAAGGCTAAGGCGATAAGATCATTTTTCAATACAATCAAGGGCTTAATGCTGGAACTTAGATAACAATAACCTAAAAAGAATGAAGAGTCTTACAATATTATGAAATACGCAGCGAAGCTTCCGGGAGACAGCTAATTAATTATATTAGTTAAGTTAGTTAACTCTTTCACACTATATCACACAACATCATTAAGCTATTAACACCTGAGCTATTAATCATCTGAGCTATTAACAGTGATATCAATTTTGATTAGCAGTGATTAGAAATACAAAAGCCTTTGAATAGCAGCATCCAGCACTGAAGAAGCATTTAAAATGCTTCACATTGTATTATCATTACTATCCTTTGTACTTAATCATGATGAAATATTAGTGAGAAAGAGATTTCAAATGTTCTCTGAACAAAAAGGGTGATCGAAATCTTTCAAACGATTTCCAAACGTCTTTTTATTCGAGCAACAATTTGAAAAATATATTTTTGAAACAAACGTTTTAAATAAACCATAAAATCTGTTCGTATAAAGTAAAAGATTTCGAAAACTATAATTTTTCAAGTAGAAGGAATACACGTCATAAAATGATAGTTCTAAAATTAATTCTCGAGTATTAAGTAGAGATTTTTCAATAGAGCTGAAGCATTAGAATTAATCTTCTTTCTTCCGAATAAAAAAAAAAATCTGTGGGGCAAGTGTGCCCAAGATAACAAAAGATCGGAGAAATTTTTCAGTAAATATCATAAACTGAACTCGAACTAAAACCGTCTTGCATATCATTAAGCAGCAATTTCGATACATCATTCTTGTCAAACTTATTTTTTTCCAAGCAGCATGGATTGCATCGCCCGTGAAAACTCTTGGTAAACTTACGGAAGGCTGCATCCATCACTTTTGAAATGTTTCAAGATTGATATTATTTTGCATTATGTACATTCTCTCTTGCATCGTGAGAAAGCTTTTGGTCCAATTTCTGAAAGTGTATACATTTTTTTAAAAATCTTATTTACTTCTCTATATTTATATTCTAAATCACTCATTTACTGAAAATTAGATACGTGACATTCTAGAATGTAAACAAAATTTATTTTGAAGAGTGTTCGATTCCATTTTTAAAAATAACCATTTGCATAGTTTAATTATTACTAACTAAAATCATCATTTACGGAGTTTTCATTACATAGTAACAGATGTTAATTAGTTTTGTATACAATGAAAATCGCTTATCACGAAACTAAAGGGGCTGAAATATTTTTTCGTGTTAAAGGATATTAACACTAGAAAGACTGAAATTTAGTATATACCTATATTGCCCCAAAGCAGTCAAAATGACTGCATTGTGAAAGAATAACTAATGTGTACAAAAATTGGTTTAAAAATAATTTTTAATATTTTTTATATTATTTATAGTCATATAACAAGTTATTAGTAAATATTAACAATAAAAAGATTTACTTCATCTAGGAAAAAAATGTATTCTAAAAAAAGTCTAAGAAATTTTGTCATTATATACGTAATTGTTATTCTAATTGAAATTAAAAGGCAGTCAAAATGACTGCCTTAGGCAATCTAGTGTTAAAAAAAACCCCTCATATCAAACAAATTAAGCTTATTAGAATTTATTTCATTTACATAGATATGTATATATGCATGTATTTAATAAAAATCAATGAAACAAAAACATTCACAAGAACTTAAAGAAATTTAATACAAAATTTTCAAATTTTTTGAAAAACAAAGCATTAATTGGGTTTTTGGAAAATAATCTGATGTTTTTCTTTGCATTGTTTTCTTAGCATCGAATTATCAACAAATTGCTCAATCTTGTTCATTTTGTTATTTATTTCATTATTGGAATGTGCGACCAAATAACTGCGCATACTTTTCACGACGTTCCTTATTTCGGATGATGTGGGAACTGGAGCTGCATTATTCATTTCATTTTCCTTGTCGGAATTTGCATCAATATTTTTTGAGCTGTAAACGCCCCCGGCCCCCAAAAAAAAATGTCTTTGCCTTCCATATAATTGGGACTGTACACACATTATCATCATCTACTGCGATGAATTCTTCCGATAATACAAAAGGACAGTCCAATCCGGCTGGTGTTCTCCGTATTTGATTCATTTCCAGAAGGGGAATATTTTCGTGTTAAGAGAGAAAAAAAAGGTACATGAAATTACATAATAGTTTGTCGGGACCGTTGCATTATTTCGTGTTAACAGATATTTCGTCTTAAGTGTTTTTGCGTTAAACGTATTTCGCTGTGTGTATATTAATACAGCTGTAATGCCTTATGTAAAATATCTGTAATATATTTATGGATTCTACATAATAATCATTGCTGATAATTAAAATCGTATGAAATTTACAATAGTTTTTCAGTAATTTAATAGAAAAAAAAAAAATAAAATGTGAATATTAAAAAAATTCTGCTTTGTCTTAGAGGCAAAAAATTAACATAAGAATAAATCCAAATAGTAATAGGATTCACTAAAAAACTCTTTTAATATTTATCCAATTTCTATAAAAAGAGTTTTACCTATTAAAAATTATTTAAAATAGTTAAATTGTATATTATTTTTTGATTTTCTTAAAACTAGTACTACTTTTTAATTTTATGCTTCTCGTTGAAATGTAGCAAGATTGGCTAGCAAGTTTGAAAAAATCAAACACTACCGGCTCTAGAACAAAAAGTAGCCATAAGGAACATAAAATTCTAGCTTATCCTTTTGTTAATGTTTTTTCACTTTCTAGTATCCACATACTCTTTTTAACATTTCTTTTCTTCTTCATTAAGGTTTTAGATCTGGAAGTATACCGTTGTTTAAAAGTCAGGTGTAGTTCTTCGAATAAATTACTTCAGAAGATAAGAGCACTGTTCATGTATATTTCAGGTTTCTTGGGGAAAAAAAGGGGTGCTCGTTACGCTGTGAATTACCGAAAAATTAAAAAAATGCAGTTTGAAAGTATATGTGAGTGTTATACGCCGGTGCGGGTAATACGCAGAAATGTCTCTGGTAATTAATAAATACATTAAATGAAAGGTAGTTCACCCATTTTTTAGGTAGTTAACTTGAGTACTAGCTAATGCATTATTTCTTTAATACAACAAAATAAAATTTTTAAGCATATTATCTTGTTCTTTTTTGTAGAATTTATTAAGTATTATTTTCAGCTTAATTTCTCGAACGTAATTGATTCCATAACAAGCTCGATTTAAATTTTGGTTTAAAATTTGCTTAATCTCACATATCTGCATTTAAGTTGTTGAGTTAAGCTATTTTTTTTTTAAAGAAATTACCGCATTTACTCGAATATAAGCCGCACCATCTTTTCTGTGTTAATGCTACTGAAAATCGGTGCGGCTTAGAATCAAATGTAAAAATATTCGTTGAATGTTAAAAGTTGACGAAAAAAAAATGCAAGAGAAAAATGTAGACTTCCGTCTATTCTGGCCACATACATCGGTGAACTTATCTCTTTTCGCAGTTTATCTCCAATATTCAGTCTATCCTAAACATCGTTGCCTGCTCGTATTTAGGAAATTTTTTTGTACACGCTTTCTCTTTTAATCACTTAAACATCAAAGATATTGGTAATGGCATCAAGACGAGTTTACTATGATGCAAGTATGAAAAAGAAGACTGTTTTATATACAGAAGAAAACGGAAACAGAGCAGCGATTATAAAAAATTTGAAATGGATGAAACAAATATACATCGATGGCGTAAGCAACGTGATATGGTTTCTGCTTGTCTTCATCGGAGTCTGCAAAGTCTTTCATTGGAGCAAAAGAAGCATTGGATGACACCGAATAAGACATCGTGGGGGAAAATGGCGACACCAGCACTAGTTTCGAAGTCAGCTGTGGCAATGGGAGTGATGAGTCATTTTCGGAACAAGCTTTTGACAGTTAGTGCAATTACTAGTAAAATAAATTAATTATTCACTTCTTATTAATTCTCATTAAAACAATTTTTTAATTTTTGAAGTATCGAATGTCGATAAACCTTTTACACTTTTTAAAAAAAATTTTTCTCGAAGACGTATTGGAGAATTTGAGGTGCGGCTTAGAATCGATGGTGGCTTATATTCGTATAAATACGGTATCGTTCAAAGTTCTCTTTACCAGTTTGCTTATGGAAAAAAAAGATTTTTGCTGACATTTCATGGGATTTGTACATAAATCAATACCTCAATTTATTAATATTTCATGAAAAAGGTTACTCGCATTTAATAAGGTACAATCATCATATTTTAAAATTTTAACAAAGATTTAAATGTTTATTGTGTTAGGTACCCCTTTTTTCAAAAAATTGATTACCTTTACGTCAATTTATAACATCCAGATTATGAGTTATGTAATTATAGAACAAGCAATTAATTTATTTCGGAAAAAAAAGATACTTTTAATTCAATTTATGAGAAATAAATATGAGAAAGTTAAAGAGTTTTGACAGGATAGCAGTAAGAATTCTAAAAAAAATAAATAAATAGTGTAAATCGTCTTCGACATTTCTTCCTGTTAATTTGCATTACAGATAAAATCAAGAATTCTTTCCTAATAAGTCTCGAAGTAATTGATTACCCTAATTCGAAAACTGTAAAAAGAAAAAAGAATGCGGTTCAAATTTCTCTCCCAATTTAAAGCATCGCTGAAATTTTAAAAGTAAAAGTTAAGTATTTTGCTTAACTTGATGTTTCTAAATTAGCTCTAGGTTTATATTTCATACTTCGGGGAATCCTAGATTCTGTATGACAATAATATAATATGAATTTATAATATTTTGAACTTTTATAATACATGAATGTTGTCCCATTATATTTTGAAAAAGAAAATAATCGTAAGAATTCTTACTTTAATTGTCTACATAATTCTTTTTGGTATAATAACATATGAAACCTTAAGTGTATGTTAATTTTTAAATCATTTCCAGATAAAACAAAATTCTTCAGCAAACTATTGTATTACCAATACACAATTAAAAACGATATTATTTAGATATTTAGAATTTGATCTGAAACTTTAAAAAAAAACCCACTTCATTGCACACTGTTTGGACACATAAAATTCAACACTAAGAAGGATCAGAGATATCACAATGAAATTTATTTGGCAGATAACATGTACAAAGATCGAACAATTAAAATTAGAGCCTCTTGTGACGTGTGGATGATGACAAAATCTGTAGTTAGTGTAGCCGCCATTGTTAGTTATAATCGCTGCCAGACGCCTCGGTATAGAATCAAAGAGGTTTTGGATGTATCCTTGGGGTACATCAGCCCATAAAACTTCCACATCTTGCCAAAGTTGATCTGCTGTAGCAGCGGGTGGTGTATCCAAGATCAGTCATTGTGTAAGCATGAACCCCGCCTTTTCGATTTGCGATAGATCGGGAGAACAAGCAGGCCAAGGAAGCAATTCAATCTGATGGGTAAAGAACTCGAGCATTGCGTGTCGCGTGTGGTCACGCATTATCCTGTTGGAATATGGCTGATGGCAAGCGCTGAATGTATGGGAGGACCATGGGCTCCAACACCTCAGGCATGTAGCGCTGACTGTTCAGTGTACCGGCAATGCGTACTAGAGGGGTGGGGCAGTGAAATCCAATACCACCCCAAACCATGATACCAGGTGCTGGACCAGTGTGTCGATGCATAAAGCAACAGTTCAGCAGCCTCTCCCCACGGTGTCTCCAAACTCGAATCCGACCATCCTGATGTTGCAGGCAGAAGCCGGAATCGTCAGTATACACAATGTAGTTCCATTCCGTTGTCTTTGTCCACCGTTCATTGCACCATTGGCGGCGCAAATGCCTGTGGTTTCGAGTCAAGGGTAAACGAAGCAATGAACGCCTTGTGTAGGCATTCCGCTCTGCTGCAAACCGCGTCGAATTTTACGAGCGGGCACTGAATAATGCTTAACAAACTGAATCTGGCTGCGTGATCCATCGCTACCATGCGCACAATCCGCCTGTCATCACGCACAGTGGTGCAACGAGGTGGGTACGATCGGCTCCATCGGTCCGTTGTTTCCTCCTGCATCCAACGATGACAGATCCGCTTCACAGTTGCTTGATTTCGTCCAACACGTTGACCGATTTCTCTGAAGGATAATCCGCTATCCCTATAGACTACTATTCTTCCTCGGTCGAATTCAGAAACTTTTTCAAAAGACTCTCGATATTTTCCACGAGGCACAAGTTAACAGCTTACGCAAAACAGCCGTATTTAAAATCGCTAATCTGTTTTCTCCTTATATAGTGCTACGGTCGCCCGCGTGGCGCGTCTTTGCTATAATGCTAATGATTTGCAGATTTCATCGCCGCTAATGTATGATGTAAATTTCACGTGGTTTGCATGCTTCCTTCAGGGTGTTGCTTTTTTTTTTGGTTAGCAGTGTAAATAATACTATACTATGTTATCATTAAAAAAATCTAAATGCTCGTTTTTTCTGTGTGAAAATATAAATTAATACACTTTAAAAAATATCAAGAGAATTAACCTAATACATAAATTAATATACCTTTAATCTAGATACTTAAATATGTCAGTTCACAGGTAGTGTTTATATACTTTTCATTTTTTTACTACAACTTCTTATAATGCATAATATTCTTTCTATATATTTTTTTTATACCTTTAAAGAAGTGATCCTTAACAACCGGGCCGTGGACCGGTACCTATCCGTAGATCAAATGGTACCGGTACCCTCCAAATATATTACCAAGGAACAATAAATTATTTCCAATTGATGTACTGTGGTGAATATCTCTCAGGTTTGTGCAACTTTACCTTTATATTCATTTTTTGGTGTACATGTATTTTATTCTGAAGGCCTATTTAAATATAATTAAATTAAAATTATAAAATCGATAGAATCGGAAATATAAGCAATAAACGTCCCCTCCCCCTCCCCCAGTGGCAAATTTCCAAACCTGATCTCGGTCCTTGTCAATAAAATAGTTGGGGAGCACTGTTCTGAATTAAGAGTGTATTTCTGACTTCGTGAGAAAAACTTTGTGAGCGACTTCCCCCTGAAGTCGCTCCCCCACCATCCGGCCTATCTAAAGGTGTTGGAGGAAACAAAGCATGACCCAAAACTTCCATAATAGTTTTTATTTATTATTATTAAAGCTCACTTATCAACCACAAGTTAAACCACAAGAGGATGCCCTAGGAGTGATATAAAGAATGCAATAAACCCTAAGTGAACAAGCGCATGTAAACAGATTAATTTAACCTAATCAATCTTAGCCTATAAATTCCTAATCCACTAATTTAGTATAGTGGCAAAACTCCGTTCTTAACTCACGTTGCGTAAATCACTTAAATCTCACCTTAGTAACGCTGCAACAGATTCTCTCCGCTCCTTCTCTTTTACAATTACCAAACTCTGATTTTATATACTCGAACTAATCTGCATATCAGGGTTTCTTCTTGAGAGGGATGGCTGTGAATTAAACGCGAATGCTAGCCCAAAGATTCCCCAAGAGGATTAGTATGAAGGTCGCGTAAAGACCCGTCACAACTTTAAGAAATAGTTGAAAATATTTTAAGTAAGAGATTAATTATTTTCAGCTCTTGTGTCTTCAGCTAAATAATTATTGCTCAGAATTTTAATTTGGTATATCTTTTAGCTGGATTGCTTCTATTCTGCACTCTAAGAGCTGGCTATTTGAAATTCGGCATTAAGATGGAAATGTTACAGGCACAATTGTAGTATTTGAAAAGCAATTTTGAGCAATTTTTTTATGCTTTCTGCCCTAAGTGATATTATTAGTTCTATGATAGTTTAAAAATATGATTTAAAAAATTTTTCTTGTTTTCATCTGTTTTAATTTAATTTCCAGAAATTTAATAAAATGCAAGTTGGAAATGTTTACTTCCTTGCAACATGCGATTATAAATTTTTCAACTCTATTTTCCTGGAAAACAATGACAATGACGTATTGCTATTTTAGTGATTAATTTTAAGCTATACTTCAGTTTATGGTCTGTTGTATTAAAATATGTTAAAATATTTAATATTTATTTATACGCTTATATATTTAGTTTTTAATACTCTAAGCGACTAATTCTTTATTTCTAAGCGGCTGATTTTTCTGAATAATTTTTTTTTGTATATCTTGTAAATATTTAGGTATCTAAAAAAATCCAATTTATTTTTCTGAATATCTTTTGATATATCTCATAATATTTATAGATATTTCAAAAAAGTCCTCTTAGTGTCACTAAAATGGTTCGCTTACATTTTAAATATCTCTTGGCGTATAATTTAACAGCGATAGGCATTCACCTTAAAAATTCGGTTGTTTTTATCCTTCTGTTATTTTTTCCTTTTTTCATTCTTTTTCTTAAAAACATTTGACAGTTATTTTACGAATGAATATTTTCAGTAATCGTAGTCTTTATCTTTTTTATGATGCATAAGTTGTAACCCCAATGTATAATATTAAAAGTTTTTTTAATTATTTAAACTTATGTAATAATATATTAAAAAAACAACATTAATGTTTAATTTAATAAAATATTAGAAGCTATTTTCTTCGACAGTAAATTTTGCAAAAATATAGCTCAGATAATTATTTAAAATGATCTTGATTTTATTGCAAAGAAAAAAAAATAAACAACACCTCTTTTTTTTTTATTTACTAAATTCAAACAATATCTAGCGAAATTAGCTTCCTTCTAAAATTTTTTAAATATCTTTTAATATTTTAAATGCAATGAAGTTAAAATGAACGCATGTTACTGAAGATTGAAACATAGCCAAAATTTGTTCGATGAAAAAAATGAGAATATTTTTTTTTTAGTTTGTTGTCAGTTTAGTCTTTTGTTTAAAACTACTTTTGAAGTAATATGTTTTATTTCTTATTTCTATAAATGGTGTTTGAATCAGTTAAAAAGTACTAAGAAACATTTGATGGTGGGTAATGTGAGTATTTTTAAATACGTGAAGGACATTTAAATTACTTACAGACCGAAGATTTTTTGAAATAAAATGGATAATTTTCTGTATTTTCTTTCTTGCTCGACGAAGTTTCATGATAGATTTACCCAAAAGGAATCAACGATTACTACATTTAAATGATGGATATTGATGTAGTGGTGTTTGGTAGGTAATGTTGATACAGAGAATACATTAAATATCTAGTTATTAACATAAAATAATTACATTTTCTCCTTTTTTCAAAGATTAAACTAATATATTGAGCTTTCTGCGCTTTTTTTCTCTGGCAAAAGACAATTTTTTCAAGTATTAAAAGATCTTTAAGTTGATTTATTTATTACCTATTTCAGATGTATATACGTGCGCAAGAACACACTCACGCGCATGAAAATATAATCATTATTCATAAACCAAACAGTACATTCTGTATACAGAACTATATTTCATAAACTAATTACAGCGTGCATTATTCAAAATACATATTTTCAAAAAGTTTTTAAGTATCCGAATACATTGAAATGACCAATTTCTTTCAAAACACACATTTTTGATTTTATTGAATAGAGCAATCCTTTGGATATACGAAACATATATTATACTTTGTTTCTACGTTACAAAGAGGCCGGAGATTACCACGAGAATTTTGTGATGACGTTAATATAAAAATCACCCCCACACCCGGGAAGGGGCTTAGCGCGAAGGGAAGGGGAATTTCCATGACAATATGATATGCATTCAAAAATGTTCGCGCAACGCTGTGGGGAAATGTCTGACAAAGAAAAGAAGCGAAAAAATTTCGAAACAGGGAATTTTAAGTTCTACACTCGGTAAAAGCCCGAGCAACGCCGGTATAAGCGGAAGGGGGAAAAACAAAGTAATTTTGAAGAAGAATATTGGAAATGCTGATTTTGTGAAGAAAAGGGAAAAAATTAATAAAAATAGAAGAAGCCCGTACAACGCCGGGCCATTCAGCTAGTACATTATATAAAATTAAAAAAAAAATGGAAATGGGTCTATAATCTATCAGAAGTGGGCAATTAAATTGTTCAGAATCTATAATTGAGAGTCTGATGACTCAAAAATATTATAAATCTAATTTCTACGAAACCTTTTGAACCTGATATTTATATCATTTTTTCTAGGGAATATACTAAAATAATTTTTACTGTATGGATATTTTGTGAGTTAAAGCCTGCTATTTCAATAATAGCCTCTTAAATATATCACATTTCTTATAACATTTATTCGATCAGCTCTAAAAATTTTATGTTTTAATAGTACTTTAAAATTTCAGTACGTTCTCTATATAAATAAATATATGTAGTTTATTTTAGTAATACTTTTATATCGATATAAGTATTACTTTTTTTTCTAACTGCTTTAAAGAATTGTTAAGAAATTGCTAAAATTTTACTTACAATTGCAACTTTTGTAAAATTTAGATAATTTCTTTCAAATATTGCTGGTTAAGTATTAATATTTATAGTAATATTGATCCCTAAAAAAGTATTCGTAATGTTTTATTACGCTATTTTTTAAAAAGTACTGTGAAAGTGTTCGGATGCCTTAAAAAGGTATCAGGTATTCTGGCATTTTGATATTTCAATTGTCTTTTTTTCACTAATTCAAAAAAAAAAACATTATTATACATTAACAATAATACACAATAGTACTTAAATTATCAAATTTACTTGTAAGGTGTTCCCCGTTTACTATAACTGACATTTAACGTATTGCATTCATATAAAAAAAGGTTTTTAAATATCAAGAAGCATGTATTTCTTATTCTTCTACATTGATTTTAGCAGATACAAATATTTCATTTTGCTCATTGGAATAGAAATTAAAAGCAGTTTCTTTGTAGAATTTTTATAAAGTTTTATACTATTAGGAAAGATACAGAATTAAAACGATAGTAACGAATTTCAAACTTACTTCCAAAACTTCGAAGAAATTAAGTGTAATAAGTTTCACGAAAGAAATGATGGTGAGAAAGATACCTGACAAAATTTACTTTCCGCATTCAGGTGTGAAAAGAGGTTTAAATTGTTTTCTGAAAAGACTGAAAGTAATTTCATTTTGCAAAAGAATTTAAGCTGGCAAGAAAGTTTGAGAAAGAGAGTTTTCTATACTTTATTAAAAAAAAACTTTCCGATGAATACAACAGCTTTAAAGTTTTAAACGATTCTACTCTTCTGTTTTTTTGCCCGTAATGTTACAAAAATGTATTTTTGAACATTTCTGGGTCTCTTATTAATTTTCTATGTTTAAAAATACTGGAGAAATCTAAAGGAAGAAATGTATTAAAAATACGAAGTTAAAGTTCTCCAGCATAAAAAACTCTAATAATAAAATATTAAGTGTTTTAAGAAAGAAAGAGAATATTATTTAATTGAGAAGTAATCCATTTAGAAATTTAAAAAATGAAATGAAATTGAAATTAATGTTACCCAGTATTTTAATTCATTAATTATACACGAGAGAGGACCCAGAAATAACTGGAAAATATATATTTTTTTATTTTGCACTTTTTTTTAAAACTTAACATTAGTCCCCTTCAAAGTACTCTCCATGGGCATTGATGCACTTGTTTTAACGCTTTTGTCACTGCTCAAAACAGTTCTGGAACTCTTGAGGCAAGATACTGTTCAAAGCCTATAGGGTGTTTTCTTTCACTTCATTCACAGCATTGAATAGCTTTCCATTCAGACTTTTTTCATCCGTGGAAACAAATTAAAATCAAATGCAGCCAGATTAAGTGAGCAGGGTGGATGAGGCACAAGCACTACGTTGTTGTGTGTCAAAAACTGTCAAAGCATTAAAGCTGTGTGGGCTGGAGCATATCCTCAGAAATTTGGTTTATAGTCTTTCGACGAGCTTCATCAATTGTAAATTTGATTTTGGGCAATGTTAACGTCATTTCTTTCTGTCAAAAGACGTCCTGGGCGTGGCATGTCTTTAGTTGACGTGCTGCCAGATTTGAATGGGAAAACTATTCGTATACCTGTGATTTTTCCAAAGCATCGCCCTTAAAGATTTCTCGAAGCATCCCAACGGTTTCGGCTGCAGTTTTCTCAACAGAAAGCAACATTTCACTCAAAGTCTTTGTCCTTTGTGGTCGGCTATCGAACTAATCACCAAATAGTTGAAACAGGAATGCCAACAACCGAGCGCCACAGGTAATTCACTAAACTCACGCTGACTCCAGCTTCCTAATTGTCGCGAGAGACCCTCAACTAGCCCCACCTAACAGCGCAACTCATAACTACAAAGCAAGTGTGCAACAGTTCAACTCGCGAGTTTTGGGTCCCCCTCTCTTATTTCCTGAGATAGATTTTTAGAAGTTATTTAAAAAAATCACAAATTCTCATATAAAGGAAATATTGTTTAGAAAGCCATCTATATAAAATTTGACAAAAAAACAACAACAACCATATGCCTCTTTAAAAACCAATAAAATGTGTTCCATTTTCAAGCATTTTTTTTTAAATCGAATAAAAAAAGCATTTGCTTAAGTAAACTACTATATGCAATTATAATGATTTTCCACGAGAATTCTATGAAAAATTGAAGTTTTAGCAGTTATATATCTAAACAGAAGATGACAGTAATAAAACAGAAATTTAACACAGGAAAAATAACGATAAAGAGACATTCAGCTAATATTTACACATTTTAAATTAAATAGTATTATTTATACAATTGTATATTATCTTAAGAAATTCTACTCTGAAAATTCTCGCTTAAAATAATAGCACTATCATTTAATATCCCTTAAGGATATCGTCCATGAAAATAAGATTAAATAACTGCAAATTATTAGTTCATAATTAGTAATAACAAAAATAACTATTTTATGATGGCAGGGTATTAAAAAAAAATCAAAAAATTTCATAACATGTAAAACAACAGAATCTTTAAACAGGTAATTAAAGCTACAGAATTATTAAAATAAATTTTATTTTGTATTTTTAAGCTGTTTGTCAAAAATATTTTGTTCATGACGGTTATATAAATAATTACTCCTAGTGAAACGAAATAACAAATGCATAAATTTATTATATACTTTTATAGTTCCTTTAAAGTGTACTATAAATTGAACTTTTTTTGTACAAAAATCGTAACCTCTTAAAATGTAACTTCATTTTGTTGAAACGTATATTGTTACCTGCTACATTGTAATTTATGAATGTTTTTAAAGGAAATCATTATTTTTGGTTTAAAAACGAGACATTTGTTATCAAGTGTACTAAACACGAAACAAGTAATATAAAAAAAAATTTAAGTCAATTCCTACTTTGAATGGATGAATAGAAAATATTTTATTAACGAGTGAAAATGTGAATAAGATATATATATATATAGTACTTCTTCACTTTTATTTTATTTTACTATATATATATATATGTGTGTGTGTAATAGAAAAACTTTTTGTGTGACATAATTTGTCGTGACGAGTGGATTTTTATTAATGTGGCGAACCAAAGGTAAGGCGTGACCGGTGGTGAATGAATTCCTGTATTCCGAAGAGACAATCCTGTAATTTATTAACTCCAATTTATTGTACTTCTTAAAACACATATGCATCTTTCAAACAATAAGGACTAGACGGCACTACAAAGGCAAAGAGAATACACAAACACACAAAGAAACATACAGCGAAGAGCAGAGAGACGAGTGCAGAAGGGCGCGCGCGATTTCCAGATCTCGGTATTTATAGCCAACGGGACGTCACGTGATTTTAGTAGGTGGACGGAGAAAGTTTCGAAAGTCCCCGGTAGGCGAGTAACCAATTAAAGTAATTACACGGTTGTCCTGAAGGACTGAACATTAAATAATTCAAGAACTCTATTACCATTTAAATTATTGGAATTATTATATAAATAAATATATATATATATATATATATATAATATAGAGAGAGAGTGAATAGTAGGAATTGAAAAAGAGCATGATTGGTCTGCATTGTTGTAACAATGCAAACCCGGTTAGGCTGAAAAACAGGTTTTCGAAGCCAACTTTTGTATTTGTTTTAAAAGTTACATTGTTACAACAACAGACATGAATCTAAGTTGGCATCAAAAACCAGTAATTAATTTAATTAAATTAAATTAATTAATTAATTAATATTTGAAAAACTGTATTAACAAGTATCATCCTCTGCAAGTTTAAAAGAATTTATTTGAACTTGATTGGATGAATAGAAATTGTTTTATTAACGATTGAAAATTTGAACAAGATAAATAAATACATAAATAAATATGTAGAGGGAGTGAACTAACAGTAGGAATAGAAAAAAAATTATGAAAACATCCGATAGTGCATTCAAATACTACTAATTTTGCAAATGTTCTTTCTCGTTATCACATTGAATTAAAAGATTATAGATTAAATGAAATTGCTGAAGAAACTAAATCAGTGGTAACATATATTTCTTAAATGAGGGAAAAAATTCTATTTCTTAAATTGAAAAAAAAGCGTCTGTATTTACAAACTAAATTGATTTTTATACTGTTTTTTATTTTTTTAAAAATTTGCATATGAAAGAAATTATATTTTTCCTCAATTAAATATAGTTCCAATCCCGAATGTGGAAATATATTTTTAAAAAAACACACATTTACCTTTTAATAACATTTTAAAATTCTTAAATTATATTTCAAAATAGTTGAAATGATAAATCAGTTTACAAAAATTATCTTCTCTTTATTCAAATTAATTTATCTAAAATTAAGAATTTCTACGACTATTGAAAGTATCTATTTTTGAATAATTCTCGAGTCAATTAGAAATACAATTATTTTTATTACTTGTAGAAAAATTTTTATTCACCAAGTTATTGGATACAACATGGGTTAAAATTTACTTATTACAACAACGTGATTCAAGGATTGCTTCAATTAATTTTCTTGGGAAAAACAATTGTCTTTTAAAGAAGGAAAAAAAAAAAGATTAAAAAAATTCTTAATACCAAATCTGCTTCTACACTATTGATAAAAAGGTTCTAAATACAATTTTCAAAGACCATGAATTAATCTATTTCCTCAAGTTAAAGTTTTAGAAAATTTAAAATAATGGGTAATTAATAATTTCGAAATGCAATGTGAATTATAAAAATTGCATATTCTTATATGTTTTCTTAAACTATTTGAAATCAAATATTGATATCCTTTAAAAATGATAAAAACTTGCTTTTAAAAACTATTCTGGATAAAAAAAAAATTGCGCAATGCTTTGCATAAAAACGAATTAAGAATTCATATTATTTCATTTTTTTTGTTACATTTTTCTTTCTATTTATTTACTTCTTTGATTACTAAAAAATAAATTAGATATCGGATGGCAAAATATGTTTATTTATTGAGGGCGAAAATAAACAGGAATTAAATAGAGAATGTGAGATCGCAAAAAGATGTAAATTAATTATTTCTCTCTTATTTGAGTCATTTAGAATAAATGTTTCTTAAAATGTATCATTCTTATGTGAAAAAAAAAATTAAAAAAGTATTACTTCCAAATTTTTATGTATTGAAATAAATGATTATTATTTAATTAGAGATATATTTTTGCAATTTCTTTACAGAAAGTACATTATTCTTTCAACAGTTCTAAAAAGTCATGATGTACAATTATACAACAAATAATGTTTTTCATGATTAGGTATACTTCAAGAATTTTAATTAACAATAGATGGCGAAACCAAGACAAGTTTGTTGAAAGTCTAGAGCTCTTTAACCAAAATTTTCAGAAAATCTTTTATACTTCAATAACGGAACATACAGTTTTGAAAATTCTTTCTATAATATTAACACTTAATTGTGGAGGAGCAAAATAACCGATGTTCTGTATAAGAAAAATCAAAGAATGAAAAAAAGGAAAATATTTTTGGAATATTATTAGTATAGATTTTCCCTTAAAGTGTACAAAACTCTTTATTTTTCCTACTTCTTACTCCCCAATTCTATAAACTCATTTTAATTATACGAGCGTTTTTGAATAAATTTGATGCAATTTTAATTAAATATCAGTATAGAAATGTATATTATTGAGTAACTCAAGTTTGAATAACTAACTTCGAACCCTTTTAGCTTTGTTTTTGGCTGTAGAAATTTTGTTAAATAATTTTTATCAAATTTAATCAGCACATACAAAGTGTTACATGCATTAATATAAGCAAATTAAGGAATAATAAATTAAATGTCTGCACAGAAAGGACATATCATTATAATTTCTTAATTAAAATGTAAATTGAAATTCAATCGTGATATAGTATATATATATAGTATAATAAAATAAAAGTGAAAAAGTTCTAGAACCTATAATGCCAAGGAAGGAAGAAGTTGGAGTTCACAACACACAACAGATGTAGATACAAAAAAGTCTTTGGGCTAAACTGGAGACCTATTATGATTTCTAAGGCTCTCGCTGAATTAGGCCAGCGATTTAGGGTTAGCAATGCTTTATGGATCCAATCTTTCCCATACAGCAGAAATTTTCGACATAATAGAAAAAAAAGAAGAAATAGAGCCATGTTGAAAAGTTAAGACTATTTCTAACACGTGGATGATAAATCTGACAATATATTAAAATAAAATTATAAAAAGAGAACAATAATGAATATCTCAAGGAGAGGAATAATAAAAAAATTTTCTATAGAAAAAATTAGGATAAAAACTTACATGTCAAAATAAAAACATTGGAGTGCGCGCGCGCACACACACACACACATACAGCCTGTCCGACAAGATTGTTCTTTTTTTAAAAATTTTCTCTAGTTTCTCGGAGGTACTATTGGAATATTTTATTATACTAGAAGTTACGTAATATCTCGGGGGTTTTTTTGTACCGAAGTTGTACCTTACAAAGATTTCACTTTGTGATACGGCACATATCTAGGCGATACTCCATTTCCGTCCATACTCGCACCAACATGTCTTTTGTAACGGCAGAAAAAGTATGTACCCATTTTTTAAAATTTTTTTCTGGGTATCCAGTGTGTAGAGAGCGGTGAAAATTGTCCTGAAAGCTACTAGATACTCCAAGGAAGGACAAACATTCTATGAACTGTTTCCTCCGAACTCGGTCACCCGGTGCTTTTGCCTTTGCAAAGGCAACCTGTCTCCATTAGTTGGGTATGCCAACGTTTAATTGAGTTCTTGTCCGGTTGATCGACCCCAAATTGTCGCCGAAAGTTGCGTTGAACTGTGACAATAGACGTTGTTTTTGCTTATTCCACAGCACAAAATGTCTTTTGTGGTTTGATGGGCGCCATGTTGAGACAATATTGTGCACACAGGAAAGACGGATATTTCAGAACTTGGAGAATCTAGTAGCTTTCAGACCAATTTTCACCACTCTCTACACACTGGGTACCTAGAAAAAAATAAAGAAAAAGGGTACATTCTTTTTCTGCCGTTACAAGAGAGATGGTGGTGTGAGTATGGACGGAAATGGAGTATCGTCTAGATATCTGCCGTATCACGAAGGGTGCCCATATTGATTCTTTGTAAGGTTCATCTTTGGTACATAAAATAACTTTGATATATTACCTAACTTCTGGTATAATAAAACATTCCAATAGCACCTCAGAGAAACTAGAGAAAAATTTTAAAAAAGGTACAATCTTTTTCGGACACCCTGTATATATACATATCTATTCAATAGCTCAATATATCATAGCGAAAAAGCTATTACTTCAAAAAGTCTTTCATTGTCTTATTATTTTCTCAAGGGGTATTCTTTTCAATGGAAAGAAACCGTTTTCGGTACACAGTATTATTTTTAAGTTTTTAAATATTATTTGGACAAATTCGTATTGGTTTTCTAATAATTTTTCTGAAAAAAAAAACTAATTTTAAGCTAAATTAGAAAAATAATTATATTTTTATAAATTTACATCCCGATAGAAGAATCTTCTTGATGAGTTCAAACTCCTCCGCATAATTTCGAATTCCCACATTTGATTTTGTTTATAAAATCAACAGACTTTCTAGAAACTTTTAAGAAAAATATTCCCATTAAAACTAAGGCGTCACTATAAACCAATTTTAAATAAAAATCTTAAGTCGAATTCAAACAAATTAAGGTGATTCTGAACGATTCAACATGACTTCGAACCTCCTTCGAAAATCGTGTTTATTTAATTGTGTCACTTAACGCACTAGTCCCTTACATGAGAAAAAAATATACAATCAATGTGCGTAGAAATTACTCTCCCTTACGGTTCAATTACTTACTCAAGATTCTTAATCAAATACTTTTTAAGGATGTGTAAAGTAAACTTAGATAATTTTTTACTTCTGATTTTACTGGGCCATTACACTTCTTTTCAGTGAACATCATTTGTTAATCAACAAAGTCTATTGGAACTGAAAACTTTCTTCCTGCCTCTGTTTATCTTTGTTTTTTTTTACATAAATGACTGAAGAAGACGTTTTATATTCTTTCTTATTTTTCGTAATTATTCTAAAGAAGCTTTCAACTTCCTATTGTTAATCTCAAGCAATTTGATTTGTTTATCTAAAGACTTTCATTAAAAATACTTGTTTTTATGGAAAGTTCCTTTTAGTATCGCTCGATAGCACGGTTTTGAACTTAAAACATCTCGAAGGTATTCAATGGATTACTAAGGAGTAGTCACCTTTCCGCTGTATTAGGTAATGGTTTTTTAATTAAAAATTAAAAGACTACAATTCGATTCATTTAAAAGAGTACTTAATAAAGGGGGTATTTATCACTATCTTTTTAACTAAAATAAAAAAAAAAAACACCTCAGTTTTTAAACAACGTTTTTACATTAAGAAATTAACTCAAAAAATAAAGCGCTGAAATTTCGAACACAAGTAACAATCTTTTTCTGTGTTTGACATAAAATAAAAGGAGTGCCAAAAAAAAAAAAAGTTTCCACTTCCTTTATTTTAAAATCAAAAATTGAACATTTACTGTGAAAGAACGGTAAATTACGTTTAATTCAAAATAGTGTATATCTATCGCAGGAAAATGATGAAATTAGGAATTTTATCAAATCTCTAAGGGAGATGTTAAAATAACGTCTCTTCAAGGTCATTTCCCTGATAAAAGTAACGGATTTGTACAAATCCCTAATCTGTTTCAGTGAAATGATGAAATAATATTGTCAAGAGTTTTAAAATGTTTATTTAAAAAATATGATGCCTTATTAAACGTAGAAGTAAGTAATACAACAATAGTCAATGAAATACAAATTGTTTATTCGAAATTAATTAACAAATAATTAGAAAAATAGGCTGGTGTTCCTTGATGTGTAACATCTTTCCTCTGGGTTGCTTACACACTAAGATAACCATAGGGTTAACATAGGCACCTATGTTAATCCTATAGTGCCATTTTTTTTAGGTATGGGGTTGATATTTAGGGGATCGATAGTACTATTTGTTTGATTAGGATGTACAAGGACTCGACCTCCCTCAGGTGTCTCCCCCTCTCGACAGCATTTTGCCAATGCAAATCTGAAACAGTTCAGGGTTTTGATAAAATCACTTACTTTTATCAGGGAAATGACCTTGAAGAAACATTATTTTAACGACTCCCGTCAATTCATCATGTATCCTATAGGTATTTGATCTAATTCCTGATTTCATCATTTCCCTGTGACATATCGCTAGCCACTACTTTCTCAATCTTTCTGGAAGTCTAGAGGTATTAAGTCGGAAGAACGTTTCATCTTTTGGGGATATTGAGGGATCCACTCAAATTTTGGTATCTTCATAGGATATGAATGCTGCCATGTGCCATCGTACAAAACAAGTGATAATAAGAAGGGGCAATGTCTTGTAGAGGTGCATATCCGAGGACAGAACCCGAAAGCTAGGGTCCGTAGCCATGTAACATAACCACTAGACAAAAGTGATCACCTTTGCCTGGAGGCTGTTACTGGCTTATGGAGATACCTCTGCAGTACTACTCCACCAGAGAATCGGTAGATAGGTGAAGGATATTTTTTTATGACGAGTGTGTGTAGCGTGTGATTTGTTGCTGTTAATTGGTGTGTTGCACCAAGTGCGTCTGACGACTTTGGTTGCTGCGTCAAGTGGGTCTGACGACTTTGGTTGATTTTGTTGCGGGTAAATGGTGCCACGACAGATCAGTCTGGTGAATACAGCGGGTGGGCAGGATTTCACAAATAACAGATTTGAAGTAGGTTTTGGCTGTCTTCGCATCTTTGGGCGAGCATTATAATGCAGGAAAATAATTTTGTGGTGTCTGGAGTAGCAATGGGAGCGCTTTTTCCATGAGTGCTCGGCTCAATCTCATCAAATACCAAATAAGTATTTACATTATGATATCTTAAAAAAATTGTTATTTAGGAATTATTTTTGCTACTTAGCTTCTGCTCAGCTTTGCTCCTATGTAAGACATAATAAAATATTAACTATCATTCAAGACCATAAAGTCTTTGTTTTGTCAGTGTTATTCTGACGTATATTGTTAATATTGGTTTTTTTAATGGATAGTTCAGAACAAGAGCTTTCAAACTTTATCGACTCGTGGAACCCTTAGAACAACGAGTCTCTGGGAACCCCATTCCATCCTTAGAATATATATTAATATAATATTTAAAAAAAGTAGATCAACATATTATAATTACTTTTTTGTAAAGACATTTAAATGAGTATTCGTTGTTAAAAATTTTTAATATCTCTCTCTCTACGTGAAAACTGTTTTTCACGTCATGCTGTAATAAGTTTATTTATACATAAGGTACTGTTAATAAAAACAACTATACTGCAACAGGAAATTTTTATAGCAGATAAGAAAGTCGAAATTGTATGTATACCAAGGATCACACTGGACACTCGAGAGAGCATGGATATTCATACTGAAACGTACGTAGTTTCCTGTAAGTTTGGTATTTGCCATGGTTATTAATAAATCAGAGGGGCAGAGCTTTGAAGAAGTCCCTTTAAGTGTATCTCTCATACAATAGTAAAAAAATAGTACAACAATAATTTAATAAAATTGTTCCGCTACAGAGTGAAACATTACATTTTTTAATTGCACTAATTTTATCATGTAGTAGTACAACTACAGTAGTTGATGGTAATGAAGAAATTGTGGACATTAAATTTTCCTTTGAAATTAGCATTTTGTCTTCAAAATGTGGTTTTTAATTTTTCCACTTAAAAAGAAAACAATTATAAGCATAATATCTTGAAACTTCTTTAACTAAAATGACAATTCAAGGGATATAACTACTTTTAAAAGAAAAGATAATAGAAATAATTTAATAAAATTGTCCTTGATTATACAAGCTTACTTGTAAAAGTTTCTTCACAATGGGAATCTTTTTGTTTTTCAATGCATAAAACATACGTTTTTCTAAAATTTTCGGCGATTTGAAAATTTAATAAAAAAACATACAAAATAACCGAGGAAAGTTTATTACTTAGAATTTTTTTCGTAAAAGACCTGTTACGTTAATAATATTTAAGAAAATTGGGATTACAATATATATACGCTATATATCTCTCTCTTTATATAAATATGACTAAAAAATAACTCGTTCCCAAACAGAAGACAGAAAATGCAAAAAATATGCAAATGAAAATGGTACATACATAAAAAAGAAATAAACAAGCCAATAAAAATAATTCGAACATAATTCATTCAAAGAAAACATACGAAAAGTTCTAATTTTCTTTCTGTATTACAAATTAGGTTGCATACGTGTTGTTTTGTTCTATTATATATATACTCATACATATAACATATCTTTAACACATTTTCTTTCGTATTTACTTCAAGTAATTACGTATTTTTTTCTCCATATATTTTCTTTTTCAGAAACAACATCATGAAATGAAATGAAGAGCTGTGCTGAATTCACTTGAGAACAATCGAATGATCTAATGGGAGAACTGGAAAAAAAAAGAAAAAAAAAAGTTTCCATTTCGTATTTTTGTTCAAGAACAATCTCTTTAACCTATTGTTACAAGGGTTTCAATTTTTCTTTTGTAGTATCTTCTTTCTGTTTCTATCTCTGGCTCTTTTCTTGTCAATGCAGGTTGGAACTGATGAAGTGGAACACGCAAGTCCATGTTTCAGTTTATGCTTAATTAGTTCAGATGCCAGGATTATTTTTCTTTTTGGATCTGAAATGTACAATGTTCTTTCCGTTTTTTTCCCCCTAAGTGAAGATGTTGTTTTTAAAACTGAAATGCCTCGTTTGCTTTTACCTCTGTATAGCCATTTCAAATAACCACACAGATTTTATTTTCCATTCGAAAGTTTTTAATCTTAAGCCGTTTTAATTCGAATAGAATAGCATGTTTATTTTCTTGTTAATTAATAAATTAACCACAAAGGTTACAAAATTATTATTTGAGTATTTTTTAAGATATTTCCTGAATTTCACATTGCTAAACAGTCAGCTTTACATCAATATACGATTTAATTTTTCTGTTACTTCATTACTATGAAGTATCTGAATAATAAAAAAATTGGTGCTAATTTGATATAGATGTGCTACGCGCCAAGTTGTTGTTTATGTTCGCCAAGATGGGCGATAACATTACAATATGGTCGCGTTGATATTTTTATCGTGTGATAATGTGGTTGCCATGGAGATGACGTATATTAGAGTAAATTTTTATTGTTTTCTTGTGGTAACCCTATTAATTTCAGACGATTTTAATTCGATTTCTTTAAAAATTTAACCATTTCTATTACAATCATTTTTCAAGACAACAGCTTTAGTCTTATGCTGTATTTTGTGCTATTTTCGAATATATCGAATGGTTAGATAAAAATATCTTCGAATATATTCGATCTTACTTCAATTAGTTTCTGAATTCAGACATTGTATAGAGTGTTTATATTTTTTGAATGACTTTTTTTTTGTATATTTTCTGATGATCAGCCATATTAAGTAAAAATAAATAACCGTACGCATATTATTAATAAAAATTGAAAAAAAAAAAAAACTCATAGAATGTTAGCTTATATTATTAACTTATAAATTTAAACTAAAAATGTGATTTTTTTATAGCCTTTCATTCCAGTTTATTGCACAGTACAAAAGTTAATTAAATGTCAAATAGTTTCAAATACCAGTCAATTCTTATGTCAAAAATCAAATGTACAGAGTTATAGCACCCCACTCCCAACTTGAATAACTTAGAAACACATATCTTGGATGCATTGATTGATTTAATCTAGTTTCAAATGCTAAATATATCATTTCGTTACACATATTTACCAAATTACTCGAAGATAGAACATTCACACAGCTATATAATAAATCAAAATAGATAATTCTATGTACAGATTATGTACAATACAAGTTATAACAGTTCCACGAAGAAAGTTTTATTCAAGGTAGATTCTTTTTAAACTTTTTACTATATATTTTGAATATTAACATCTCTAATGTTGCAACAAATTTAATAAATTATGAAATGACAAATTTAAAAATTCAAAAATGTATATTTAATTACTAAACATTATTGAAAATAAAACTGTTTGTCTAATTTATGGGAACATAATATTTCGTCCAGTAAAAAGACTATGTCCAGAACAAGGTATTCGAAATATCTCCGCAATTGCTTCCCACACAATCTATATAGGTAACAATAAGACTAATAAATGAATGGATAGATACATTTGTAGTTTTATTACCGTCGTACTTTACTGCTCAGAAACTCGGTCAAATAACCAGGACTTCATAGAAATATACATAATGTATGTAATAAGAGAATTAATGTATTTATTTATTATTATAACAGAATACAATCTCGAATTTTGTGTAATAAATACCAAAAATAAATTGCATTAAAATTAAACAAAAATACTGTGCAGTGAAAAGCAAAATGCATCAGTCAAAGATTTGTTTTAAAAGAATGCCCCTTAGAATACAGTTTTTAAAATTCATCGAATTATATAAAAGATTCATCTACAATTCTGTTTATATAGATCAGAAAAATTAGTTGTCTTTTGGCAGGCAACGGTAAAAGAGAATGTTTATTGACGGAAATTAATGGATACAGAATCTTTTCACTAACTCTTTGATGGAATATCGTAAATAACAGGTGGTTAAAATGTAGTACTGTTCAATGGAGCTTGTGCTAGGTTTTTTTTCTAGGAATTTTAAACAAGGTTTATAAGGTATTTTTAAAAAAAACATAGACAAAGTTACAGAAAGTTATTAAGGGTTTGATTGTATATATTATTCAATTTTTGATAGCCATAAACAACATTACTAATTTTGGAACATTTTTAGCATTTGACTTAAGGTACCTCACAGTATAGACAGAAAACAGTAAATTATATAAGAATATTTTAAAAATTTAATTTTCAAGTATTTGCCTAAAATATTATAAGTTGATACTTTACGTTGCAAAGTGATGCAAAATAGCTTTGTTTACCACGTCACAAAAATACCTTGCAAACTGATTTTTTGAAAAAATTCCCTTTCTTGCAAATATTACTATACACTACTGGCCATTAAAATTGCCACACCAAGAAGGCGATATTCTACAGACGTAAAATTTAAACGACCGGAAGTAGGTGCCGTGATACGCAAATGATTAGCTTTTCAGAGCATTCAGACAAAGCAGACGCCGGTAGTGACTCTTACAATGTGTTTAAATGAGGAAATTTTTCAGTCGGTTTTTTAATACACAAGTTTCATTTGAACGTTGTTGCCTGGTGAAAAGTTGCTGCGATGCCTTTTGTAATAAGTAGGAATGCGTACCAGCACGTTTCTGACTTTGATAAAGGTCTAATTGTAGTGTACCAGGACTGCTGTTTATCGTATCGCAGCATTGCTGCTCACGCCGGTCGAGATCCATTCACTGTTAGCAGGATGTGGAATCGATGGGTTCAGGGCAGTAATACAAAACGCCGTGCTAGATCTCAACGACCCCTTATCACTAGCAGCCGAGAGACAGGCATACCAGTCGCTTGAGCTTAATGGATCGTCTTGCCACGTCACGTACCCTGAGTCAAGAATTTGGGTCATTTGCAAGACAACAAGTGTCTGCACGGACAGTTCGACGACGTTTTCAGTAGCATGGACTCTCAGCTCGGAGACCATGGATGCGGTTACCCTTGACACTGCCTCACAGACAGAAGCGTCTTCCATAGTGTGATCGACGACGAACCTGGGCGCACGAATGGTGAGATGACATTTTTTCAGATGAATCTAAGCTCTGTTTACAGCGTCAAGATGGTCGCATCCGTGTTTGTCGTCATCGTGGTAAGTGCACATTGGCATCGTGTATTCGTCATAGTCATACTGCTCATCTCCTTTCTTGATGGTATGGAGGTGCTATTGGAAACACTTTTCGGTCACCTCTTGTTCGTATTGACGGCACTTTGAAAAGTGCACGTTACATTTCTGGTGTGTTACGACCTGTGGCTCTACGTTTATTCAAGCCCTTCGAAACAGTACGTTTCAGTAGGATAATGCACGACCGCATGTTGGCGGTATTGTATGGATCTTCCTTGATACGGAAAATATTCGGCTGTTGCTCAGGCCTGCACGTTCGCGAAATCTCTTGTCAATAGAAAACCTCTGGTCCGTGGTTGCCCAGCGACTGTCTCGTCACCATACGCCAGTCACTACGGTTGATGAGCTTTTGCATCGTGGTGAAGCTACATGATCATCTGTACCTGTGCATGTCATCCAATTTCTGTCTGACTCAATGTGCAGGCGTATACGTGCTGTTATTACTGCCAGAAGCAGTTGTTCTGGGTACTGATTTCTCAGGATCTATGCACCCAAATTTCTTGAAATTTTAATCACTTGTTACTTCTACTATAATATATTTGTCTTGAAAATATTATTTTATTTTCTGCTTTTCTTCCTGGTGTAGTAATTTTAATGACCAGTTGCGTACTTTTATTTATTACTTTTCACTTATTAAAAATACAATGTCCTCCCGTTGGTGTGGTGTTGTGTGGTAGTTAGGAGACGGGGGTTCCAGCTCAGGTGTCGTCCACGTCACTTGACCATGGTTCAAAATTACGTGGTCCGTCGCCAAAAGCCCTCGTGTAGCTGAACAGTGCGACGTTAATGTTCAATGATTAATATTCAATGACCAATGATCTTATTAAAAATACTTTCGAATGTTCCTAAAATCTTCAAGCATTTTAGTACGTTTACCTTCTGAAACAATCCCACCCACTGTGCAATAATAAATCTTTGTACAATGCTTTAAAATCCAAGAACGCCCCTAAATTCAAAATAATTAAATAACAAAAAAAAAAGGAAGCGCAAACATTTCCTTTTATTTCCATTTATTACTCTAAGGCTGACATTTCGATTCATTTCCTTTTTCTTTATCGTAATACAATCGAGTTTATTCGAAATATTTCAGCGCTAAACTCCTTTTCGTCAGTTTACGCACTTGACAAGCAATTCCCTTCCTCTGTCTTGTCCTGCTTAAAGAAGGAACTGTTCACATTCCCCTGGTGCTATAAGACACAAGTCGTTTCATTAGTACTTCGTTTAGGAAGGCGGTCTCTGTGATGAATGCTAATAGCTTTTCTCCAACATTCGAATCTTTAAGACGTTCTTGCCCCGGGTTAAATTTGTAAATTGCTTTTCTTTTCGGACGCTTTTGATATCGATTGATTTCGAGTTGCAGTTCGAATGAACGAAAACTCCCAGATCTTTCGAATTGAACACACATTAAATCTTATTATTCTTCGTGGAATATTTTATAGCGAGATAACTATTATTTTTGCCATAAAAATTAAATTTCTCACCCAAGGTGTTTAAGTAATTTGCGTGAATTTCAAAAACTCAGAATAATAAACTTAATTTAAGTTTGTATGAAAAACAAATAAAAATATTGAACTGGAATTTAAAAAATTAAATTTATATTGCGATCTTGAAATATTAAAATAAAATAAAAGTATAGAATAAATGTAGTTAAAGATTTTAAAATTGAAATCAAACATGGGAAAATTAAGAAGTTAAATATACCATCGATTCCATTAATATGAGACTGCCATGCCCAGTGGCGTAACGTACACCCCTGCATCGTGGGTGGCCCAGGGTCTTGGGGGCCCAAACCCCGACTTGGTGGGGCCCCAAATGTTCTTCGTTACGCCACTGATCTTGCCATCATTTTCTTGCTAATTACAAAATGACCCAAAATCCCACTGGACATAAATCACTGACATAGATAGTTTTGAGTGGGTCATGTATTGACATTTTTTTGGGGCCCCTTTTTTCGGAAGATAAATTAGAATTATAGTATTAATAAGATTTATTTGGAAGTGTCAAAACTATACATATGTTGGGGCCCCGTATTATTGATACGGTGGTTGCTACTCCTCTGTTGGACATGTTAACTGTAAAAGTTATCTGAACAGATTTTATTTGGTTCCGTCATCTTCTTGCGGCTATAGATGATGGCGAAGAAAATGTTGAACATGTACTCCTTCTAAGTATGTAAGTGAAAGAAATATTTTAAAACTGGCATTTAAAGGTATTAATGCAAATACTCCTCCAGAGTTTCGTCAACTTATTTCCACCGGAAATGCTCTTGATCACTTTTGTAAATTCATTGTAAATATTTGCAATCCTTAATAACTTTTAAATTTTATTCTCCTTCATTATTATTTTTTTTGTTGTTGTTATGCGTTTCAACTAAATTCTGCAAGCCCTGTGTGGTAATAAATAATATACTATCAATAAGAAATACTATCAATAGAGATCAAAATGATTATGTTGAAATTAATTACACGTCCACCGTTACTAACAACATTTCGTAAAATTTAAGGGTAATTTTTAAGTTATTCTTAAATGCGTCAATGACATAGAAAATTAACTTAATTTCAGCATTTACTTAATTTATTTAAATAACATTACTTGCCGAAAATTTTACTCGTTTTCAGGATATTATAGTAAATATAGTGCTGCAATTCATTTGTAAACATACAGCCAAATATTAGAAATTAACAAGTAATGCGATTACAATTTGAACATTTTTATGCTTGTATGTATATTTTACAAACTTGGAATGTATTTAGAATTTATTTCTTCTAGTGAAATATTGTTAATCAAAAATTATGAAAAGAAAAAAAGCTTTTAAGATCCATATGGTGACAAGATATATGTAAACTAAAGCTTAATCCATTTAGTTAATGTCAGTTGACCAAGTATAGAAAATTTATCTGCATGACTAATAAATAATTATTGATCAAGGATATAAATAAAATTACAAATCTAAAATATGTGCTTTTCTTATTTACTCGATAAACTTTGTAGAAGTAAACAGCAAGACATTAGCTCTTAATGGATTTTCGAAGTGACAGATGTGGATTAATATACTGTGTGATTCTTTGAACTTCGAGTAATTGAGATAAAGTAAATAAATATTTGTCAGATATTTTATAAGTTTAAGAATTTTTACTAAAGGAATGCATATGAGTAAAAGTACCAAATTTATTATTATACATACAGACTTCACACACACAGAAAGAAATATGCAAATATTTGAACGCCAGAGCTTTCATGAACTTATTGTAAAAACTACATCTCTTACGTTCATTTTCTTGTTGTTTAAAATTTTAACCTTTTTACTTTTGTTCCCATGTTAATTTTCCCTGGTTATTACTTTAAAATGCTTTTTTTTCATTATTTATTTATGTTATTGTGTGATACTTGAGACGCTTTATATGTTTGGATTGATCCTTCAAATAAAGCCATGTGTAACAACATATTCAGATAAATGTTGATTTTATTTTAGTTATCCAAATGAATGTGGATTTATGTTAGTCGTAATTTAAGGTATCCGACTACTTGCGACAACTTTTGTTTGAAAAATTGGAGATATGGGGATTTTTTTGTGATTTTTAGATTTATTTAGTACATTTTAAGGAAAAAATCGCAAAATTGAAAACAGAAAAGAAAATTATTATTATTAAAAGGGGAAAAAACTGGTGAAAATGTACAAAAAATTACATAAACGGGGCCCACTCTGTACAAAAAATTTTTGAACAAATTCTCAATTTTCAATTTTAATGTGTAACCTTGTTATTCATATTTGAAATGACCTTCAGGAAAATAGATATTTTAATTTTTACAAAAACTAGAGCACTCTATCTTAGTGACTATATGAAACTGCTTAAAAAAACAGTGACTATATTCACATAAAGGACAGTAAGTTTTGAAATAAAACAGTGATTGATAAATCTGAAGGTCAATACACTTCTACTGTTAAACAAAACATTCACAAAAAATTTCAGCAAATTATTTTCAAAACTTTTTGAGCAATCGCTGTCCCCGTTTGAGTTTTTCGAAAAACACACACTTCGAGTAAAACGCATTTTAAAGTTTGACATCTTGTGTAAAGTTCTGGCATCTAAAGGAAAATAAAAAGCTTGGTATTTTTATAAAGGTAATAAGATGGATGACCTATAAAATAAAATCATAAAAAAAATTGTCAATTTTTGACAAAAGTCATGAATTTTGGGTAGTCGGATATCTTAAATGCTGATCGAAAATTTGAGTTTTTTAGTAAATTTTTTACTTTAGCATAATCAGAATATTTCATTAACTGTCGATGATGGATAACAGCCACTGTTCATAACTGAACTGAGATCACATAATGTAAATTAAAAAAATAAGTAAAAATTCAATAGTAACTAAGCAATTACACCTATTGCAATTACTAACTAAAAAAGTAAGTATTCTTATTGCGAAAGAATTTTTTTAAGTCTAGTATAGAACGTGGAAAAAAAGATATCAGATCACTTAAAATGACAAAAAAATATTATCTCCACAATGTAACACGTCTGTTGCGATTTAGAATATCCAAGCCTTGAAAGAAAAGCGCTTGAAGAATACGAATAGAGTGATTTGTTACCAAAGACAAGCTGAATAAGCGCTTGGTCGGGAAATTTTCAGATGGCTGCACTATTTGGAACAAAAATTTTCGAATAAAAGGAAGCTTTTCCTTATACATGTATAAAGGTTATTTTCTTTCCTCTCCTCTTTTAAGAGTTGAAATAAAATGATTTACGAAACACTTTTTTTATCACAGAGAGAAAAAAATGTTAAGATTTTGAAGATCGTTACAGAAATATTTCTTATTTAAAAACATGATGAATTAATATATACAATCCAAGAATTTTCTAGGATATATTTACAAAAACAAAAATTCAAAATATAAAGAAATATTTTCAATTATTAGAAAATTGGGCTCATACGTATTTTCGCAACTGTATTGGCGACATTACAAAGTGTGACACGCACACAAAAAACGAGACTGGTACAATAAATCGTTGTACGAACAGAAAATCAATTCTCTGTGACAGTATCACCTTCAAAGTAGTTCCCTTCAGCATTCACACATTTCTGTACTGAAATAATTGATAACAGTTTTGGAACGAGGTTTTTGGTAGACCCTTCAAGGGGATTCTCAGTTTTTGCCTGAACCTATTCAACTGAGGTAAATAGGTTCCCTTTAAGCAAAATTTAGTTGTAGGAAATAAAAAAAGTCGCATGGGGCAAAATCACGTGGTTAAGGAGGCTGCTCTACGACGGTAATATGACTGCTGGTCAGAAACTGCTTGACAGATAGGGCCGTGTAAGTGGGTGCATTGTCTTGGTGCAACAGCTATCCATCACTCTCCGATTCTGGCCTCTTTTTATCTAATTTTTTCACGGTCTTTTTAGTACTTCAATGTAGTAGTGTTGATTTTCAGTCTGACCACTGATGTGAGAGGGAACACACTCATATCACGAATTTTGGCAATGTTTTGGTCTGTAATCGCTGACCCCTTGGGCACCAATCAGGTTTATCATCTTCCACACTGACCCTTCCCCCTGAAAACCGCTTATACCATTCAAACACATATGCATGAGACAAAATTTCATCTCCATAAGCCTCGGTTATTTGAAATGTCTTCGTGGCTGATTTCTTAAGTTTCTCAAGAAACTTGATGTTGATTCGCCATTTTTCTGGCAGAACGCAGTTGCACGTGTTCACTCAATAACGCAGCACTCCCGGCTGGAGTGACTGATTAAGGCGACACTTGCCACATGGATAGAGGAGGTGCGTGGGATGACGTCACCAAAACAGTTATTGTCAATTCCACTATTTTTTTAAGCTTCACACTTAGCCTCGTTTTTTGTGGTACTCCTTGTATATAAGACGAATCCCATGGTTGCCAATTCAGTAGCATACAGGGGATGATTGGCTCGGTTCCACCCCAATTTTGAGAGAGAACGCCTTGGAGGTGGTCAGGAGACTTACACCTCTCTTCCTCTTTCACCAACCTCACAAGAGGACTTTCGACTCGATGCCATATGCGACTCATGTACCCCCATGCCGTAAAGGCACTATACATTTAAAAAGATCTATGCCTTCTAAGGGATTTGAACCCAGTCCCAACGACGCAGCAGTCAGCGTCACTATCCACTATACCGGATAGGCAGCACATTAAAGTGTAAATATTATTTTAAAATAGAAAATTAGAAAATTTGCAGATTTTTAAGAAAAATTAATTTTAAAAGTTACAATTATCTTGATTATCTTCAATTTTTGAATATCATATAACAATCATGAGGTAGAACCGAAATACCATTCATAATCTCTAAGCACTGTTTCAAACACTCTGGTTTTTAAAAGATTTGTGAATAATAATAAGAAATACTGTGATGATTGCATTCAGGAAATATGAAGCACAGCCGAATCTTTGTTATGTTTTTAGCTTTCTGAAAAAAATTAATATACTATTCTTTACCATTCGAGAAATTTAATAACAGAATTTTGTTAGATACAATTGCAAACTTTCATGTCATTGTAATATCAGAAGAAAAAAATAAGATTTTTAGTTTTTTTAAAAATAAAGTTGCTGAATTAACTCAGTGGTGTGTGACAGCCCCTTGAGGGTCAAGACCTACAAGCCCAACTTAGTATACGCGACCTTGGGCCCTGAGGTGCATGAGCAGAGGTTCCGGTTAGGTACTTGGTCTGACGCGAAATTCCCAATGTTAAGTTCCCAAGCAAGTTTGGTACTCATTCATCGACCCACTGAAACGATGAAAGGCTGAGTCAACCAAAGGCTATCAACTTATAGTGGATGACACTTCATGTTAATACAGCTTTTTTTTTCAAATACTTATTCATTAATTAAATTAAATTAATTACGGGTTTTCGACGCCAACTTAGATTCGTCTTCATTGCTGTAACAATGTAACTGTTAAAACAATGATAAAAGTTGGCGTCGATTACTGGTTTTTCAGCCAAACTAGCCAAATCGGATGTGCATTGTTATAACAACGCAGACAGTTCATGCTCTTTTTTCATTTCCTACTATTAGTTCACTCTCTTCCTAAATATATATATATATATTGTTCAAATTTTCAGTCGTTAATAAAATACTTTCTATTCATCCAATCATAGTAGGAATTGACTTACATTTTTTTATGTTACTTGTTTAAACTAACAACAAAAATACAATATTAAAAACGGTGACAACATTTGGTGACGTTTTTCGATTTGGTGAAATGGTCGACAGTATAACACGCAAGTACTGCATTTTGTTTTTGAAGGAGAAGACAACTACGGCACAATTGAGATTTTTACTAATTTTTTCTTGAACGAAATTGCATCACTAAATAGTTTCTTTCCCCACTACTTGAATTATCTTTTCAATGCATTTTAATAAACAAGGAAGAAAGTATTTAGCGCAAGTTATCAAAATGTTTTGATTCACTTTTCAATGTTCCGATTCTTTTACACTTTTCTAGTATATATAAAATTTTAATGTTCCATTTTTAGATAAAATCTGTCCTTCAATATTACCTCGAAATGAATAAAGACCTTATCTTATCTACGCTTATCTAGTCAGCGTAGGGTCCATGTGTTATCTATATATGCTTATCAATTCAAAACTTTTTCGGAAACAAACTATCTGTTCAGAGTATAAAAGCTCTAAAAAGAATCTCTTGAGAATGTTATTCACAGCTTTCGGGAAAGCCAGCAATTATTTAATAAATTTTCTTTTATAAGTATTTGAATCTCTAGAGCATAAACAGAATAAGATGTAAAAATAAAATTAATAGAATTTCTTTGACAATAAGATTCGTTGTTGTCACTCTTATGAAAGTGAAGTTTATATTCTAAGCAATCTTGATATAAATTTGATACGTTCTTGTTAAAAAATAATGTAGGAAAAGCAGATGTAAGGCAATTGAGATTTCACTTGCAACGTCACGTCAGTACGTTACAGAAATACAAGTGAAGAAAACGAAAATGATGCATGGTTTTTTTTTCACCATATTTATAATAACACATAAAGTCTCACAGATTTCATAATAAAATATTTTGTTGAAGATTAATTTTATTGTATGAAAATGAGAAAAGCATAATAATGGTTTTTAGTATAATATGATTCAGAGTAGCACTGCCATATGAACTAGACATTAAATCCAGAAATTCTTCAAGTTTCAACTGTTGCAATTAGAATCGAGGAATAATTCTGTAATAAACTACAGTTATAGAATTTCATACTGAATTTTATTGTAATTAAAATAATTTTGAAACAGAAGCTGCGTCTTTCGTGTTCTAACCTTTATTTGCAAGTTTTTAGGTTTTTAAAATGAAAATTACAATTTAAGCTGGGTTTGATAGAATGTTTTCCCCCATTCAAATATTGCAACCCTCTGTGTGTGTATGATTAAAGAGAAAAAATAATAAAGATTATCCTTAAGTATTTACAAAGAGCTTATTTCTTTAAATAATTCTCCAGTAATCCACAATGACAACAAAAAATAATAATTTAATAATCTACAGATGTCTTTAATAATCTAAAAATGATCTTTTTACGATTTTGAAATTACATTTTCTTACAAAATTTCTTTATGAAAAGTGAAAAAAAAAATACTATGTACTATTTTTCAACCTTTCACAAATTTAAACTTTTTATATTGTGACATAGCTTCTTAGATGATCAGCTGTGTGTTACCCATTTTTTATTACCCAGCATTCAGGGCGAAAATAAACACTTATGGACTTTTCCTTCAGAGCGAACAATAGAAAGGCCGCACCTGTTGTCAGTTTTAAATGTCCATTAATTGGTTTCATTCAACATGTGACCCTGCTACACATGTGTGGAAAGGATGGTCCACTATTGCAAGAAGGAAATGCTAGAAAATGTGTATTAGGTGTCGGAATGACGTGTCAATTTGTGGCCCATCCATATGATTTTTGACATGTGGCAACACAATGCGAGTGGACCAGAATAGACTTTGCCCTGAAAGGACCAATCGTGTTTGAGACAAGAGTCCGAGGCTGCCGTGTGCAAGACTGTTTTCCTTCGAATCAGGAATGGAAGTGAATTTGAAGGGATGTTAAGCAGCCATGCCCGAAACTTTAAAAAGAAAGATTATAAATTAAAGAGTGTGACGGGGCTTTACGTGAATTTCTATTAATCCTCTTGGGAAATCTTTGGGGCCATCAATCGAGTTATTTCACAGCCATCCCTTTCAGGAAGAAACTTTGATATGCAGATTATCTAGTGTATATGTACTGGAAGTTTAATAATCGTAGGGAGAAGGAAAAGGAGCTGAGTCGCTGGAAGCGATGCTGTTACGGTAAGGATCGGAATTTAGACGCTGATTATAGAACGGGAGGGCTTTAGCTATTAAATTAAATTAAGGAAGTTAGGATTCTTAAGATAACTTTGAGTAAAGTTAAGCTATTGGAATTTCGTGCGCTTATTCACGTAGGGCTTTGAGCTATCGTTCGATAACTCTAGAGTTTCCCTCTATAGTTGGCTCGTCTTGGGTTATTATATTTGGAAATAATAAATTGGATTTATCATGGTTAGTTTGGGTCATCAATCATTACCTTCTACTGATTTAGGTCGAGTAGATGAGGAGCAGGCTTTCCCAGGGGGGAGGCCATTACAAGAGGGAACGAAAAAGAGGGAGCGTAAAAGAAAAAGCAAACTTTTGTTTATTGTGGCGGATGTTAAGCGTTGCGAGATTAGGCAAGAGCTTATTCGAAGACTATACAACAAAGCATGTAACTATATGTGTTAAGGCGAAATCTCTTTGCTAACTTACGATTAAAACTGCAAACTAAAAATAGATTTACCAAAGCTGTGAGATCCCTGTTCGCTTCCTGGAAATTTTATTAGACTTTGGGTCCCTATGCTAGAATATTCTTTAAATGCATGCTAATACAATGGTTTTTTAAATTCAGTTGCACTTATCTAGTAAACATATTATTCCAGTTACAATGTTCTTATTATTTAATAAACAAATAAAATTATATATAAAGCTTTTTAATTGCTTAGATTCCAGTAAATACAATGGTAATCTAGTTATGAAGCATTTTTTTATCTTCTTATTATACTATAAATTTACACAAATCAAGTACACAAATCATTCAATAGCGTCCGTCAATAATGACAAAAAAAGTTGAAAAAAAAAATCCCATATATTATTAGTAATTTGTGGTAAATACCAATTTTTTTATCGTTATTAAAATCAGTTAGTTGCAATATAAATATTCGTTCAATTTTATTTGCATTTATGCTCGACTTATTCCATTTCGATTATTTTTATTATAAGTTACATAATTTTTTTTCCAACCTGAAAGATATCTTCTCAGGAACAAATATACAATAAAATAAAATCTTACGCTATGATTCTTATGATTGCATAAAAGCTGTTTGTGCAATCCATTAAAGTCACAGTTTAGCCTGAAGATAATTGCCTTGTCAATATTTGTATACACTGAGTTCAAATATTGAATACGCATAAAACTAAGATAATTTGAATGTGAATTATTGATGAAACCACCCGCTCTAATTAATAGCTTTCTAAATAATGTAAGTGCGTTACTGAATTAATAATTCTTCAAAACGTAGACTATAGGTTCCTAATAATGCCTCTCTCTATATATATATATAAATTCCAATATCTTTGCCAATACCACTTATAAAGAAACAGATTAAAATTCATGTACAAAAACTAAAAAAAGCAATTTGTAAATTTGGATTATTTAAGTCTGATTTTCGTATAAGTTGTATTGATATTAGGGAGGATCACAGTTATATGAAGGAAAAAAATATTATTAATCAGAACCTACCTACACGGAAAAGATGTTCTATGGCATGGAGATAGGAGAAAAATAATTAAAAAATTATCTGGAAATTTAATATTTCCTCCAAGGGGTTAAATTTTCGAAAAAATGAAAAAACATTTAATTGGGGTTAGGCGAATTTAGACTCACAAAACAAAATTATTTTTCTACAATATTAATAATCAAAAAGGATGAATATTTTTAAATGAGAACAGAGTAGTGAATAGTACAATATACATTGTAATATTTCATAACCTCAACTCTTTCTCAATGCACCATCGAATCGATTCGATCCAAGCTTTATGATGTCTACCACCCCATCCTTCACTGTATAAAATTTCAGAAATAGGTTTTTTGAAATAAAAAAAATAATACTAAAGAAGATATATATTTGAAGATGAAGATGTTTTTTTCTTCTTTTTATAACTGTTTAGTAGGTGTCCTCTCTCAACTCAATAAATGTTAAAAAGTTCTAAAACACCTCTGTTAACAAAAATTAGTTTGGTATTTTTCTGTAAAAAACTCAAATACCTCTCGCTTGTGGCAGTACTGAACACAAACAGCAATTTATTTTATTTTACACTGCTGGCCACACAAACTGCAACATCTTAAGAAGGGATGCAAACCATGTGAATTTTACATCATGCGTTAGCAGCGATGGAATATGCAAATAATTAGCATTATAGCGCAGACGCACATCACGGGTGACCGTAGCTCCACCCACAAGCACTATATAAGGGAAGAACAGATTGGCGATTTGAAGTACGGCAATGATTTATCTATGCCTTTTTATAGCGCACGTTGTTTACCTATGCCTCGTGGAAGACATCGGTGTCATTTGATCAAGTTTCTGCATTCGACCGAGGAAGAATAGTAGCCTATAAGGATTGTGGTTATCCTTCAGAGAAATCTGTCATCAGAGTGTGTTGGACTAACCTAAGCAACCGTGATGAGGATCTGTCATCGCTGGATACAGGCGGAAACGACGGACCGATGGGGCCGATCGTGCTCACTTCGTTTCACCACTGCCCGTGATGACAAATGGATTGTGTGCCTGGTAGCCTCGGATCACGCAGCCCCGTCACGAATCATACCAAAATAGATTCATTCTGTTACGCATCATTCGGTGACCGCTCGTAAAATTTGACGCGTTTTGCAGCTGAGTGGAATGCCCCCAAGGCATCCATTGTTTCGCTTACCCTTGACTGGAAACCACAGGCATTTGCGCCGCCAATGGTGCGATGAACCATGGACATGAGCAATGGAATGGAATGACATTGTATTTACTGACGAACCCTACTTTTGCCAGCAACATCACGGTGATTGGATTCGAATTTGGAGACACCGTGGTGAGGGGCTGAAGAATTGTTGCTTTATGCATCGCCACACTGGTCTTGCACCCGGTATCATGGTTTAGGATGGTATTGGATTTCACAGCCGTACCCCTCTAGTATGCAATTTTGGTACACTGAACAGTGTACAGCAATGAGTGCTACATCTCTGAGAAGTTTGAGCCTTGGTCCACCCATACATTCAACGCTTACCATCAGCCATATTCCAACAGGATAATGCGCGACCACACGCGGCATGTAAAATTCAAGAGTTCTTTTTTACTTATCAGATTGAATTGCTTCCTTGGCCTGCTTGTTCTCCCAATCTATGACAAATCCAAAACGTGTAGTCCACGCTTGCGCAATGACTGGCCCGTGATACACCACCCATTACCACACCACAGCAACTTTGCCAATATGTGGAAGCCACATGGACTGTTGTACCCCAAGGATACATCCAAATCCTCTTTGATTTTAGCCAACCGGTTAAAGCCAACAATGGTGGCTACGCTAACTACTGATTTTGTCATCATCCACACGTCAGAAAAGGCTATAATTTTAATCATTTGATCTTTATAGAAAATGGTATATGCCAAATAAATTTCGCTGGGATATCCCTGACACTTTTTGATGATGTATTTTATGTGGCCAGCAGTGTATTTTCCCCTTATCTGTATAATAGGGAATTTCTTATCCGCATAAATCGGTTTTGAAATTCTAAAAAAAAATCTGTCTCCTCTAATATGTATAATTTTCATTATTAATCAAATGCAAGAGTAATTATATATTTTTCTTATTATATAATTTAAAGTTGTAGTGAATGGTCTTTTACAAGGGCAGACAGGATAAGTAAATAAGGATTAGGTAAATAGTTACTATGCAAAATGACATAGGTTTTCGAAGGGAAAAAATTAAATACAGCCTCAATAGATGAAGCGTTTAATTAAATAATTATTAGGTATTCCCAAATCTTCGGAAGAAATGCAATCACTTAATTGTCTAACATCTAATAAGAGGGTACCGGATTTGTGTCGACTAATTTATTTCTTAATCTACCTATTTCTACAACAGGTGCAAGTAAGGCCTATAAGACGAGTATTTTCCATGAAATAAAATGGATATTTCTTCAAAAATAGCTAGGGAATGTATTTTAAGAAGGCACATAATTTTTTTAGTCATCGTAAAGAAGTAACAATACAGCTTTAATAACTTCAGTAATTATCAATCGAGTTTGATAAAGTTATACCAAACTTAATTGCTCAAAACGATCTGACTGTGATGATTAATGGATTAATTCCTTAATTAATTTCTAAAACAGAATCTTCTCATTATAAATGCAGTTTTCTTTACATTGCTGATTTCTTATAAATAAAATTTGGATAACATAATTAAATGTGTGAATCGGAATTGGGAAGACATTTATTTTATAATTTTTTCAGAATCCCATGCCAATTGACAGATAATTCTTTCCATTTCTACAAATACTAAAAAATAAGGAAAAGTGTAATATTATTATAAAGAATATGAATTAATGAATAATATTACAAAAAAAAAATACCCGGCTGATATGGACAGACTGAATGGAATCAGACTTTGGGATTTTGAACAAGAAAGCTTCGAGAACAACAACAAGCAAAGATAATTATGGAAGCATCTTCAAAGGAAGGCAATAGCCCACGAAGAGCTTTCTTACAAGATATGAAAAGTTGATTTGAAATATTTAGATTCCTCAAGTCACAATACTTTTAAATTTAAGGCAATCACCAACAAAAATTAAGGGAACCTTCGAAAAAGAATTTAAAATCGAAAATTACTGAATATTAAAAGGCCGTGTACCAGAACATATTTTAACTATCAATCCACAAACGCTGTGTTAAGAAAAAGGGGAAATAAAATATTAATTGTTTGAGCAAAATAATGCTGTGCATTACTGGCTAATGGTTTTTTATAATGTTGTTGCAAAAAGGTAAAACTTTGTTTTACTGCCCAAAGGGCATTTTTGCAGGTAGTTTTGTTTGAAGACCAAGAGGGAATACTCTTCAAGAATGTGAGTAAATGCCTTATCCCACACGCACACCTCGAACAACTCGAGTCTCTGTGGAACA
>BMAV01012823.1:138966-167185 GCA_019973955.1 Trichonephila inaurata madagascariensis
TTCTTAATATATATACATATTTATATCTTTGGTTATAAATTTGACTAGAGATCACAAATTTTTCATAAATAGCAATTGTAGCAGGAAAAGCATCATTGCAATATTAGTTGGTATTGTACATTTTATATGCATGAAAAATATTTCAATATGCACCCCCAAGCTTTAAAAGTTATATTTTCATAATTTTAAACTAACAGAGTTTCAGACTTAGAAATGGTTTCGTCTCTCGTCTCGCGAAAGTTTCTCCGTGTACTTAAAAGTTTCACCAAAAAGTAGAAAGTTTATTTCGCTTTCAGATATATATCTACCTATACCGGAAGGAGAAAGTTTATTTTCCTTCAGAAAGCTTTGGGGAAAAAATCATTTTCTTGCTAATATTTTCTTCCTTTAAAGTTAAGAGTTGTCGTTGGATTTTATTTTTTTAAAAAAAACTTGTTTTCATATCCATGCAATCTAAAATTTCCTGAGAGAGAAAATATTAAAACATTATTTTGAAATTCTATTGAAATTTGTTTCAATCCAAGAGAAATGTCAAAGGAGAAGTTAATAAAAACCCTATTTCGTTTCAATTCAAAACAGTGCTATGTATCTGAAATACTGTTATTGACTGCTAAAGAAGTACTGAAAAGAAAAATCGGGAAAGTTCGACGTTTTAAACCGGGAATGGAGGACCTTTTGTATGCAATGGAGAATATTTCTGATTTAATACCGTTAAATAAACTCAAAGAATTAGCCAAGGTAAAACATATTGATAAAAAGGAAAAATTAGGTGACAATTGCTTAAATATTGTTACGCAGATCCGGGTTCGAGGATTTTATGCAAAACAATCACAAAGAAAATAAACAGTACTTCAAGAGCGATGCGAATTTATTATCAAAAATCCAATCCTTTAAATACAGGATTCAGCAGCAATACTTACAGAGTGAATCTTCGAAGGTCTTCGCACCTTCAACAGCAATCAAACACAATTATTAGTGTTTAAAATACACGTATGTAAAAGATATTCACAAGCACAGCCGAGCTAATCAAAACAATGCTCACTTCTTGCTGGTGGAATGAAGACTGACTGCTTGTGGCTGCCACTGCTTTAGTTATAAACCCAACGGAAACTTCCAGAAAAATCCGCATGCGTCATAGAGCGTGAAATTAATGGCGAGATTCACTACTTTCTAGAAGAATCCAGAGGGTCTCAAACTTGTTAACATGGTCGCCAATGACGCCAAAATGATCGCCAAAGTCACCAAATTGATCGTTAAATATGATGCCAACTTGGCTCTATCGCCAAGATTTCGCCTCGTTCTCATTGAATCGCCACTATAGCGTAAGGGACGACGTTTGATTGTGAATATTACAATTTTAAAATAAAATAAATATAACAGAGTAATATAAATGCATTACACATAAAAATACAAATTATTTATACAAAATTCGTAACAATATGCTTTATTACAAATGCTTAAAATTTTATAAGTATAAAAAAAAGAACATTCGCAATAATTTTCGCTTCTTACCGCTACCAGATCAGATTGGTACTAATGTTAATGGTTCTAGAAGGGCCCCCCCCCTCCTACCTAAATGAAGATGTTAATGGACAATTAACGTAAATAATACAGTTAATTAATTTTTGGAACGAATTTTATCATTATCTAAACCGAGTTTTTCCAGCTCGAATCTGATTATTCATCACAAAATAAATCTAACTATCAAATTTAAAAATTTCTTTTCCCCTGGGTTTTTAAAAATAAATTCTTTAATATTGAATGGATTTCTTAGATATTTAATAATTTTTACTCAATATTTTTGGAATTTTTTAATGTTAAGTTATAGATATTTTTTTTATCCCATAAGTATTTAAAATGGGGGAAATCATTAAAATATGACTTATTAAATAAACTAAGAAGAAAAGTAAACTATAACGTGAGAAATTTTACTTAAAACCCTTATTTCATCTTACAGTAGCTCAGAAAGTATTCAAGGTCAAATTTTCAACAAAAATTTATCTGTGTTAAGGGATTGTATACTAGTTTATAATAGTTATTGATCCACTTATCAAGTGATGCTTGAAAACTAGGGACGCTTTATAAATCGTTCGTGCGAATCACTTTTAATTCGTTTGTAGCCCTCTAAGGATTTCCCTAAGGTTTATCCATAATGGCTTTCCAGAAATATCTCCGGAACTAATGATTCTAATCAAATTAAATTTAATACCTAGGTTCTCTACCAAATTCTGTGAATAATCAGATTCTGAAGTAAAATTATATCTTACAAGTTAAATAACTGAGCATTAAATTCTTTATTGAATCCAAAAATAACATAATTTATCTCTCTTTAAATAATTAACATTGAAATTACTTTTGTGCAATATAATGATATAATTGTTTAAGTTAAGATTATTGTACAGTTTCCACATACATTTTTGATGACTACATTTATTTCAAAATTTTTGTGGTACACATAATAATCTCAAAATTTCTTAACTCTTACCAAACTGAAAATGGCAGTTCAAGAAAGGGAAATTGGAGAAAGAAAAGAATGAGTTCAATATGCGTTTTCATTAGGAAAAAAATAAACGTATTAGCTTGGACCTTTGTGACGGCTCACGCGTCCTTTCTCTAACATAACCTCTGGGTTCTTTGACGGCCAAGATTAATGGCAAATCTTTTCCAACCCAAATCCAAGAAGTGAAACAAAGGATAGATGCAAATAAGATAACCTTTAAAAGGACAGAAGTTTTAGTAAGCGCGATGGCAATTTAGAGAAAGTTCAGGTTGTAAAAGGTAGAAGTGTAATTTGACGGCCTACCCAAGAATCACGGACATTTCGCCATTTACTACAAGGTGCATACCATTGCACTCGAGCATAACTGAATATTTGAAGTTGATTGGACCGTTGCTTGGAATTCAAGGTAGGAAGATTAATTTCCGAAGTCGAAATATTATTAGGATTGAGAGTAGGCGGATAATATAATTATTTAGATAAGTGATCCAATTGCGCGATCTGTGTTAACTACGGCTACGTGTTTTGGTTTATTCTCACTTAATATTGGTTTATTCTCACTTGGTTTATTATCACTTAATAAAAGTCATATTAAGAATTCTAAAATGTCTCTTCATTTCGAGAATCCCACACCTCTAACTTACGCTGAAACCCCACGATATGGTCGACAAAGATCGGCCATATCACACCTTATAGAGATTTTGTATTAGATAGCTGGATGTGTTTATCTAATAGTTAGTTTAATACAATTTCAGAGATGGATTCAAATAAAGTGGAAACATATTAACGAACATGTAGGAAATTTCAGTTTAGCAAGTATAGAATTTATTTGAAATGATCCAAATTTATCATTCTTCTAAGTTATGATAGTGCTTCTGAAACTTTCAATGTTTTCGACCCAATATTCAATCATAATATTTTCATCGCCGCCCCTCCATACAATAACAATGTATTGTGTGAATTCAATAATACAACACGACTTTAACCTCTTAAGTACCACTGCCGTATATAAACGTTTCGCTTATCCAAAGAGTTAATTGTCCCGGACGTATATATATATACGTCTTTCCGAAGTACAATCTTTTCTGTGCACTGCTACCCATAAAATTATTCCGAAGGTTTAGAATGCAATAAAAAGATCTTAACAGTTTTTGCGAAGGATTTACTTATTTCAGAGGATTTGCTAATTAATGCCTTTTCTCCCCTTCCCCACTTAATACATCCCATACGCGTGCCTACATGAAAAACGGTAGCATTAGGGTGCGAATCGCGTAACTTTCAATCAGCAGTTAAAGGATTAATTATAAACCGTACTAATTATCAAGATAAGTGTTACTTTTTGTATATAATTTTATATATGACAAGCCTATGGGGTCACTGGTAATTATTAAACTTGTTCTTAACTTAGTACCGTTAAATTATTATAAAATACATTGTGAAGTACTGATACATATCTAAATGCATTATATCAGCGTAAATGTGTATTTTATTTTATTATTTTGTTTTTTTACTTTCAGTAAATTAATAATTTTTTAGAATAATTGTTTTTTTGTTTGCTTTTGACTATTCAATATGCTAGAGCTTCCCTCGTAATGTTATCAAGCCCCTCTAGGGGGGCGTGCCCCACAGTTTCAGAAACGCTGAATTATGAAGAAAACATTTCAACTTGATGACCAAGTTAGAGTACAATAGTTACTGACAAAGTAAAAAGAAACAAAATCTTTTTTCTTTGAATTACATAGGTATAAAATATTCAAATGAGGTATTTCACTAAAGAAAAAAAAAATTGCGATTTCAAAAGTTTTATGATCAGCTGAGCTATTTCTAAAATTGTACAATAAATATTAGTAGCATTTTTTATTAAATGACTGGGAAATTCTATGTGTATGCAGTTGTTTTGAATGAATTTAAAGTTAATTCATTTATGCGCATTTGAAAATAGCTGATTTTAAAAATGAATCGAATACAGTTTATACTTTTATTGATTGATATGGCGAATAAATGTACCTAACAATTTCGAATAAGACTACAAATTCTTTGAAATTTTGCATCCATTAAAATAACTCTCAATAAATGCGCACCTTGACTTTCATTAAAACTTAAATATTGATGAAATATTTTTATTTTATAAATTTTTACAGCAATATTTCGGCAAATATTGATGCTACTATCACTATATTTGCTATCGTAAAAAATTTCTTCACGGCATCTACATCATCCAGATAAGTAACATTACAAAGTCTAAAATATCTTATAACACTTTTTAACTTACAATTTTAATTTATTAACTACACAGAAAATACCATTTTAAGTGTATGACTTTCATCATCGAGATTCATATTAAAAACTGCAAATTTCATCATAAATAAAATTAATTGAAATTTTTCCTCCCAAAGAGACGATAAAACATACTTTATAACAAATGTTATTTTTTTACGATCTACTCCAGCGTTTATCAAACTGTGGGGCACCCCCCCCCCCTGGGGGGGGGGGGGCGCGAGCATATTGAAAAGTTGAAAACAAAAAATTATTTAAAAAAATTATTAATTTACTGAGAGTAAACAAACAAAATACTTTCTGATATAATAAAATATAAAATACACATTTACACTGATAAAATACACTTATAAATGAATCAGTACTGTACAATGTATTTTTTTTATTAATTTACAAATACTAAATTAAGAACAAGTTTCATAATTACCAGTGACCCCATGGGCTTGTATTAATTATCTTGATAATTCGTACGTTTTATAATGAATTCCTCCGATTAAAAATTACACGAGTAGCTTCACAATGCCACTCTTTTCACGTAGATGCACGTATTTTGAAGTTTTTTTGGGGGGGGGGGGGGGCGGGGAAAGGGGAAGGAGAAAAAGAACAAATAAGCAAGTCCTCTGAAATAAGTAAATCCTTCACAAACACGCTCAAGAGCTTTTTATTGCATTCCAAAGCCTTCGAAATAAGTTTATGGATATCAGAGCACAGAAAAATATTGCACTTCGGAAGGACGTATATATACGCCCGGAAAATTAATGCTTTGGCTGAGTAAGGCGTTTATATATGTCGGTGGCACATAAGTTAAAGTCATATTACAGCTTTAGTGTCAAAATATAGTATTATTGAATTCAATACATTGTTATTGTATGGAGGGGGGCGTGATGAAAATGATGATTGAATATTGGGTCACGAATATTCAAAGTTTGAGAAACACTGATCTACTTGATAAACAAGACTAACTAAGCAGACCAGGCTACTAACCTTTAAAACAATAAAACAATGAAATATACCAACTACAAAAAAAAAAAGTTACTATAGAAAAACTAATTTTATAAAAAAAAAAAAATTACAATTAACAAAGGCTTCGAAGCGATACTAACTTTAAAAACAAATACAAAAAATGTACAACTAGGGAGGCTAACAATCCAACTTAGGTTTTTAAAAAAAATACTTAAAAAACAAGAGAATAATCTATATGTATAAAAATGTATGTTTGTATATGTGAAATCACCTCACTTCAACACCGTTCAACCGATCACTATGAAAGTTGGCATGGATATGTATTTTTTTGTGGAGAAGGTTTTTGATCTATCCTCTTAGTTGAAGCTCCCGCACCAGGTAGCGCTACAGCCTGCACCATTTAATCAATCGCCAAGTTGCCAACGTGGTCGCCAAAAATGAAGTCAACTTGGCTCTATCGCCAACATTTCATTGTGTCTATGGGATCGGCATTATAATGTAAGGAACGGCGTTGCTTGCGAATACGTATTACACATCCAGATATAAACCATTTACACTATTTTATAAGTGTTCATTACACACAATGTATAATAATGTGTTACTTTTGCTGAGCAGATATCAGCTTAGGAAGGTTTTTTCAAAAATTGACCCACAAGAGAGTGGTGGGGTGTTATAAATAAAAACAAAATCCTTTTGATCAGCTATAAATCTACAGACTTAAAATTTAACAAATAAGGTTTTTTTGTTCAACTGAGATATGCGAAAAGCTTTTTTTGTTCAATTGCAATTGTCGTAAAATTAAGTCATTTAAAACTTCTTTATTCTTCAATCTGTATTGTTTCATCTTTCAATTCGCTCGTGCGAAGATAGGGTATACCAACTAGTATGATTCTTAAGAATAGGCAAAACAGGTTTTTAGTACAACAATATTTATCAAAAACAAAGGTGAAGCAGGAGATTATTTTTTCTGGGCAAGTAAAGTTCTTACTGGAGAAGACTATCAATAATGTAGCACGTGCGGGAAATGGTTTGATAGTCAGCAGTTTTTATGCATCTAGACATCCTGTCTACAGCGATTAATTTCTCGTCTCTTTACAACCAAAAAGTAAAACATTTTCGCTGTATATGAGAAAACAGGTACGCGTTTTCTCTCGAAGAAACTTTTTATCTTTGAGTACAGCAAAATGTAAGTTTCTTCCGAAATTCTCAAAAGAATTAAAAATTGTCTCAGGGGTGTTAATTTTGTCCCGAAAGCTGAAAATATAAACAATTTTCAAATAGATATAATTCTTTGAAATCAAAATTAAATAACTCGATTCTTTTACTCATTATTTATAAAGGCATAAGGTTTCAAAAAAGTGAAAAATGTTTGAAGTATAATCTTAATTTAAAAATTATAAGCATATGAATATAAGAAACATTTCTGTAATAAAAATTAAGTAAATTTTACGTTGAGCATGCTAATTTCTAAAATAGTAGCCTTTGATGTATAAAACTTTTTAGAATTATAAAAATGTATCATTTTTTAAACCCTACCTAATTTTATAGTATTATTTTGTATTTCAAAATGTTTGAAAAATATTGAAATTTTTTTTTAAAAAAATAATAATTTTAAATTTGTTATATTTTTTTAAAGATATAATATATTATTCTTTTTATATAAAAATTGCTACAGTGTAATAAGGATATGTTAAACTTTATAAATCAACTTATTGCTAGCACAATTAGATCTACTATTTTAGAAAATATCATGCACAACATAAAACTTAATTAATATTTCTTACAGAAATGTTTCTTATTTTCATGTACTTATGAATTTAAAATTATAATTATATTGTAAACATTTTGTACTTTTTGTAGTCTTTCAATTGTTTTTAGTAGTGTCTTAATGTTTAAAAGTAAAATTAATGTAAAATCATAAAGAAGGGCGGGATGTTTTCATTTTTGCACATCATTGTGAATGATTTGTTAATAATCATACTCTAAGGTAGCAGAAATGACTTAATATTATCCATTTCTAACAATAAATCCACCACAACAAACTTAACTTAAAACAGAGGATTTTTCAGAGAAAACAACAAAGATAGTTTTACAGGACCAGAAAAATAAACATAAAAGATTTGATTTAACCACCTGTAACATGAATAAAATTTAAGATGAAAACCTCAAACCATTAAAATTTCTAAACATGTTTTATTATCAGTAATCAGTTAGGCTAATATCAATTATCCTCCACTTAAAAGAAAAAAAAATCTATATTTTATTCGAAATCTATCTTTAATCTATTACATTGATCAGACATCTGCGAACTATCGGAATTGAATAAGAATCTGTAGAAAATAGCTACGAAATAATCATTGAAAGTATAATAACGTATAATGTTGGAATACAGGTGGGAAAAACTAACAATAAAACAGATAGACTGAATAAAATTTAAAGAAAGTATTCATTAAATATCCCAGATGTATAACACCAGCATCAACCGATTCATTACACATAACTTAAGATATTCTTTAGATTCCATTTCATAAACTAGATAAAAAGGCTATCTTAGATGTATAAGAGAACTCTAAAATAGTGTTCTAATAGAATTGAGAAACTCTCTGAGAGTGAAGTTACACATGGATGGGTCCGGGATTAGAAACAAGTTGGATCTTCAATACATCTATTACAGAGGATTATTACAACCTATTTTTATCTTTAAATTTATGAATTTTTACATAGGATTTCAGGCAGATATTTCAGTTATTGTGTCAGATGATCGGCTAATAATAGAAAAAATAATTTGTATGCAGATAACATATCTTTCATAGAACTGCAGCAACTCCTTCTTCCCCAAGTCGCAAGTGAGTGAGTGAGTGAGTTTGGTGTTTTATGGCGCAAGAGCCAGTTTTGGCTATACTGCGCCAAGTATTCATAGGTCTGTGGTCTGGACGGGAAAAGAAGAAAAGGAGAAATTGGATGACAAAATGGAGGGTCGAAAATAGAGAGGGCTCACTGGGGTACCCCGGGGTCGTGAAACCCGTGTTTACCAAAGATAGTAAATCCCTTGGGAAAAGGAAAAGATCACTAGGGTACCCCGGGGTTGTGACACCCGTATCCATCTAAAGAAGGTGAGCTCCCTGAGGGGTCCCCAAGTCGCAAAGAGCAAATGACAGGAATAAAAGGACGTATTGATTGCCCCGCATAGGGATTATTTTTGGACCAAGTCAACCAACGCGAGCACGACGCAGCTGCGGAAATAAACACTCTGGCCAAGATGATGATGACAGTCGAACGCAGGAATTGAACATGAGATGGCAGCACAGTCTAACGTTATTGGTTGATTATGCATTTATTCTATGAGGAGTCTTATACATTTCCAATAAACTACGACTAGTAATTCAAAAGGCAATGGTATAAGCGTCAACCAGACCCGCCATTTCAACAAAAGACTGAAAACAACTTCAACTGAAAAACTTTCCAACACCACCCAAACCTTGAAAAACAGCCTTATCCATTTATTGCTCAGAAAGTCAAACAGCCAAAATGACTTTATTCCCTAGGAAGGGGGTATGCAGTGTCCCTTTTTTCTGTAAGTCTCAAACAACAAAGAAGAGGAATAAAAACGCATAACGACTGGCTCTAATAGGGATTCCGTTTTATCTCAGTCATCTAACGCGTACGCAGTATGGCTGCTGACCGAAAGTGGTTAGAGATTCAAAATAAACATCTTGTCAAAGTAAACAGCTGGTTGCCCGAAGAACTTTCAATCCACGAGTGAATCATGTAACTTGAATAAAAAAAAACTAAAATATAAAAATGCATCAAAATAATAACTTCACTAAAACTTAAAACAACCTAAAAGCAGCACACAAAATGAAAATGTAGAACAATCTTCCAAAATGGCAAAACATTTTCTGCGTAAATGACCTGGAAGTACCCACCCCACACTTCTTCTAGAAACCCAGACACGAATAAATACAACAGTTCGGGAATCCTACTACACAGTGCATATATATAATAACATAATATTTATGATAGTTACAATAACCATAACTAATATTAAATTGCATGTCTTTTACAAATACCTAACATATTTCTTGGGTAACCGCAAATCTTTCTTATCGTACTTAAATCGATTTAAAATTAAAAGCATTCTCTATCACTCTTGTACAAATGGAATTTCAATACACTACAATTTTGATTGTATCCATACATTCCCCTTAAGAAAATTAGCATCAACAATAAAGATCAATGGATTAGAAATGTGTGTAATTAATAATGAAAGCTTTATGTACGGATTCTTGAAAGCAATCGAACTTTCTCGGAGAATATTGGACGAGAGACCCAATGAATATAATTAGTCGTTATTGCACAAGGACTTATTTTGTGAATCCAATTAATTCAGAGGAAAAATTTGCCAGCAGAGAGAAAATCTTTCACAGACATCTAAAGGAAAGGTTCTAGTGTTATATGGAGGACAAGGAATTTCCTGTAGTATTTAATTTTGCCAAAAGATTTAGATTCCGTTATAATAAAAAAAAAATCAAAAGTTATTTAGTCATAATATATTCATTAGTAAAAAAAAATTATCATAACAACTTAGTTTTGTTTGAACTATTAGGAATGATCAACTCTGTGTTTTAAAAATGAAAAGGTTTCTAAGGTATCAGATTAAGTTGGGTGGTTTTTTTTTTGCTCTCTTCGTAAGCCTAAGGTTGCAGATTCAACCCCAGCTGGAGTCGACAGATTTTCTGAATGCGAAAACCGTAGGCACGCATGTCATGTGATTACTTGGCATGTAAAAGATTCTTTGAGTATCAATTTGGTTCTGGTTCCCCCGACGAAATTAAATTTCGGCAATATTTAGCATTCGACGAGAACTTGAATTGAAACCTTGTGACGGGGCTTTATCGGTACTTATACTAATAGTCATCTTGGGATTTCTTTGGGGCCAGAGTGGCAATTCTTTCCAACCAACCCAAAAAGAGAGCGTGGTTATGCAGATTAGGAACAGTATATATTGGAATGTTAGTGTTCGCGTTGAGCACTAAGAGGCACTAAGAGCGTTAAGTAAAACTAAGTAAAATGAGGTAAAGTTCTAGGAGAAGAGTCTTAGTGTATTCCATGAGTTCTGTGAGTCGGTCTAATAATGCCAGTGGAACTAAGTAATAAGTGGGTCCGAGACCAGAAGAGTTCCTTAGCTGGAGCAAGTAGGATTGAAGAATAAATTGATGATTTAGCTGTTCGCGAAGGAAATAGCGGTAAGACTATTTGATTCAGCTTTAAGACTAGAGAGGCTACTATTAAGTGAGAAAATAATCTATAAAGATAGACTTAGTGGTTAATTGCACTATTTGTCAGAATTACGGTTTGCGTCGCACCACTCCTGATCATAAGCCTCCTGGACTGGTGTTGTTTCATTGTACATAAATTAAGGCCATAATAAACTAATGTTATTATGGCAGAGTTTAGAGGTCCATCTTTCATTCCCTTAAATATAGGTGGCGTGAATGATAAAGAGATGATACCCCCAGCGCGCCGGGTATTACAACCTTAATTCAAAAATTTAGTAACGAGGTCGCCATGATGGTGCCACCACGAAATAGCTCTCACGTTTGGGGACTTGCCTAGCCTGTAAAGGCTAATTTGCTAAAATGCAGCCCCTTTGGAAAATTTATTGCTTAAAAAAAGTCCCACTTTATACTATTTCTGGAAATTGTCCATTTAGTTTCATTTTAGATGAACGTCGCACTCTGAAGAAACACAAAGAATATAGACAACCCACCTCATAAGTCTGAACCACGGTAAAAAGGCGAAGGTGATACCCGATCTGGAACTCCCTTTGCAAACTTCCACGCCATTCCAAAGGGATCACTTTAAGCCTTGTCAGGCAATGTGTATTAGCTCCTCTATACACGGCAGGTCCTGAGTGGCACCAGATTTCAAACTCACTTTTCGACAACGCCGGCTACGAGTTAACGACTATTACCATGAGTTAATGACCATAGAGGTCACTTACGCCAAGTGAATTTTGCACGAATGATATTCGGTATTGCAAGAATTCACAATTATTAATGCCTTTTAAATTAAATATATATTTGCATTACATTACCTGTTAAATGCAGGTGTTATAAATATAAATGTAAAATGTGCATGAATTTCAAAATGATATATCCGATCACGTAACATTAAAGAATATCACCTTTTGAATGTTTTTTCAGATGAAAAACTGTTGCAATATTAGTTTTATATTCTGGCTTCTTCATCCTATAAAGAGAGAAATTATATTTTATCGTACTATCAGTTTTTATTTGAGTTGGCCCCTTGTTTGGTATAAAATGGTATAAAATGTTCCTTTTTTATTATAAAATATATTTCTCGAATTTTCTTAGCCTTTACCCTAATCATAAATGAGCAATCCTTTTATATGTTAAAGGGAAAAATTACTTATTTAAGGAATATTTTGAAATTTTAAAAACGCTATGTTATATAAAGAAGTGTATGAACTACAGTGTTGCAGATTTTTAATAAAAATTAAGACATTTTTTCTATCAGAAAATATGTTCCGTGTTAAGTTCAGGAGCACATTTGGGGAAGACAGCCTCAAATACTAACAGAGAGACAGAAAGAACCAATTACAACATTTTACTTAGTTTCATTTAATTTGAAATAATGTCACTCTAAAAACTAATCAAATGCTGCTAGAGATGTTTTTGTTAAAAGAGGACAATATTTAAGGTAGATTTTATTTTATCTCTTAATTGTCCCACAATATTGTATGAGGAATTATGCTCATATTCATTTAAAGTAGAGGTCTTTAATATTTAACGCTTGAGGACCATATCAGTAAATCCACAGTGATCCGCGGGCCATATCAATAAAATTATAGTGATATGTGGGCCCCTCGACTGTCAAAAATATAATGTAGTGAGGTAATTTAAACAAGAAAGGAAGATTTGCTTAACAATACTACAACTAATTCTAAGGGAGCGAGTGAATATTAACGTCGCGCTGTTCAGCTACACGAGGGCTTTTGGCGACGGACTTCGTAATTTTGAGCCATGGTCAAGTGACGAGGACGACATCAGAGCTGGCACCCCCTCTCCTAACTACCACACCACTCCAACGGGAGGACGTTTGAGCTCTCGACAGATTTACGTGCATCGCTGCCCTACACGGTAGATCTTTAGTGATACTGGGCTCGAACTCGTAACAAGCCAGCTACGATCCAATACCTTGACCACTAGGCTCTGATTCTATGGGAAGAGATGGTGTTACAGAATTGTATATATTGGTATGTCGGTTTCAAAAACGCTAATTGGAAGTTGAAATAAAATACTTTGCATGTTGAAGATAAAAGTCCAACTTTTCGTCTGAATATTTCTGAGAGTCATATTTTTATATTATATATTTATTTATTATATTATAATCATATTTTTTTTAGTTTAAAATTATTTAAAATACCATGAAATTTTTGAAAAATTCATTACTTTAAGAATTTTTTTTATCTCAAATGGATATCAAGCATATCAATAAAATGTTTTATATTACAAGTATAACAGAAAAAATGGCGTTTATTACGACAAATGCAGACAAGGCAATTTTTCCTAAAATTGTCTCAGATTCAAATGAAGAGACACTAAAATGCTTTCAGCGGACCACGAGTTGAAGAACCTTAATTAAAAACAAAACATTTCTCTTATTTCACACAATGGTTGTTCGTTATATCAGGATAAGAACACCTGCTTTAACTTCAACATCTCAGAAACAAAGTTCTGAAGTATTTGTTAATGAACTATTATTTTCTAACCAACCATCCGGTATAGTTGTTAATTATGCTGACTGCTAAGCCTTAAGTCCTGGGTTTGAATCCCGTGTAAGTTATGAATATTTGTAAATGTATAGTGCCTATGCAGTATGATGGCACCCTAAATATTCGTGGAACTGCAAGTCCTATCGTGGCACGCTCTCTCCTCTCCACTCCCTAGGGTGTTCGTCCTAAAATTTGGCGTGGAACCGAACTTTATGGTGCTCAAAGCTACGCCTAAAGACAGGCTTACAAAAACTAGCCCCTTGCCGTGATGAATTTCGTGGGCATTGACCTGGCACTGCAGATCGGGTGGAATTTGCAACAACAACTATTTCTTTCCTTTCGTAAAGAAAGAATAGTTAAACGCTTTTGAATTGTGCTTTCTTCTGCCCCTTCCTGGGTCTCAGAAAAAAGGAACTTAATTTGTGGATAATCTCATTTCCAATTTTAGTTCTGAAAACATCTTGATTAAAAAAATAAACTTAGAATTTCAAATTGCTCGAATTTTTTTGATCTTTAACTTCACAAACTATATTCCCCCTCCCCTTTAAAATGAACTGAAAAAGTGAAATATTTAAATACAAACAGAAATACGCATATCAACCTTACAAAATAAGTTTTCCAGAAGAAATAGTTTTTCATAAAATTAGAAATAATTCAAAAATTTAAAAATGCATTTTTAATGATCCAAATGCATAACAGCTGTCTCAATTTGCAAAATTCAGAGAAACTAAATATAATGACATTATAAGTCTTCGAAGATATGAATTAAATCTTAAACAGTACAAAAAAAAAGTACAGGGAACTAAATTTCCAGATGGCATAACTGTTTCTCCTTGCTCAAAAAGGGCATAATTTTTTTATCCCATAAATATTGCTTAGGAGGCTTAAGATCTTACATGGTTAATTACAAATACAAAGAATGGTAGCTGTTAAACTTGCAGCTTAGAAGTATAGGCCGGTCGTGTGGTTTTATTAAGTATATACATTAATGGCATATATCATCCGTTTAAAATGAGAAAAACTTTCAACTTTTCTGAACAAGTCGTTTAGTTTTTCGAACTTGGTGGAAAATTCTAAGATAATGAGAAAGAACTTTTTTCTTTTTAATGACAGGAAAAATGCAATTTCTTTCTTGAATAAATTTTCTTAAAGCTTCGACTTTGAGCGGATAAGCACTAAAGTGATATTCTGAGATTTTACATTTTTTTTTTTATTATTCTTATTTAGAATATAAAAAAGGAGCTCCTGACTGAGATATGACCGCTTTTGGGGGAAAAAAACTCTTAAATGAGCAACTCTGGGTTTTTTGCTTTCTTGCAGGAGAATTTATAATGACTTTTGAAAATTTTGCAAGGTTTCTCGCCATAAAGTACATTTTCCTATTTGTGAGAACCACAGAAAGATTAAAAATAGGATTAAAATGCATATTGAAAATTATTAGCTAGTACAAAAAACTAATAAAGTGTCTAGAATGAACATATTTCTTGTCCATGATATATACAAGATCATTTGATAATTTAAATTATTTAAATCGTATTCATTTCATTGTTGTTTTTTCTAAGGAGCTTTCTTATGAATATAAAACAGTTGTGCAGTTTTTACATTAAAATTAAGTTATAGGTGAAATTTTGTTTAAATTATTTGCTAAGAATTATTTATATATTAGCTTAGTGAGTGTTCATTTCCCATCAGTGGGTCGACAAATGAGTACCAATCTTGCTTGGAAACTAAAGCCCCGGAGGGGGGCATCAGACTGACCACCTGACGGGAACATCTGCTCCCGCACCTCAGAGCCCAAGGTCAAGAAAGCTGAGATGAGCATTGTAGGTTTTGGCTCTCATAGGTTGTTGCACTACTGAGTTTGTGTGTTTGTTAACGTATGAAGGATGTCGGGGACAGACCTTGTAATTTTTAACCACAGCAAGTGAGGAGGAAGGGTGACATCAGAATTAGCAACCCTTTCTCTAAAATTCCACACCAACGTGAGGACTTTGAGCATGATCGATTTGACGTATATACGCCCCTCTATACAGCCGGTCTTCAGTAACACTTAGAATTGAACTCATGACACGGTAGCAACGAGTTTGGGACCATGAAAATTAGGTTACCGCAGCCACTCCAGGTTAACCAGGAATGAAAACGAATGATGTACGATTTTCCGAATTCAGTATTCTGAAAATCGTGTGTGTTATTGATCTTTTACTCCTTAAAATCTAGAAAATCCTACATCATTGGTCTTTTTTTCTTTAAGGAGTAAAAGACCAATGATGTGCAATTTTCTGAATATTAAAGAATAAAAAAAACCAATGACATATAATTTTCTGAATATTAAAGAATAAAATGTGAATAATAGTTTTCCGACTTACCCCAAATGATGGCTAGTAAAAATTTATTTTGAATATTCCCAAAGGAAATATAAAAAATAATATTTTTCAAAATATTCAAGAATAATGACTAATTATGAATGAGTTTCTAAATATTAAAGGAAGGAAGTTCACAATAATATTTTCTATTGGATTTTGTAAAACGATGACTAACGATGATAAAACTTCATGTATGAATGAATGAAATATTAATGGTATTTTTTTTTAATGTCCACGAATGATGACTGGTAATGAAAGTAAGTTAAGAATGATAAATGAAAATATCTAAATTTATCTAATGTACTAATTATATATATCTATATCACAATAATCATTTCGCAACGCAAAAAAGTTAGAGATTATTTTTGTTGTTTAGTCTTAATTCCAAGGGTTAAAAATTCTCGAAACATTGAGGAATCAACTAATATTTATTTAATCATGACTTTTCCGTTGCAAATGATGCAGTGGCTAAAATAGGAAAAAAATGTTCTAAAACTTCATCGTGAGTACTATCGTTATTGTTTTTGTTTTTTTTTTTTTTTTTTTTGGAATACATTGTAAAATTATTCAGTTTTTAAAATTTTTTTTATAGTTTTATTAAGTTGCTATGACAACACAGTCAGAGAATTTACATAACAGAATTTTTAATAATTAAATTGCTTGTTTGTTTTATGCATTGCAAGTGCTTATGATATTTTTCGCGTTTGTTTCATAGCAACCAGGCATTCAACAGCTTTTTATCAGTGCCTTAATTCATCCGCGAGACACATTCCGTACTAAAACCAGCCAAAATAAATTGCATTTGATTGTAGTCCTATTTTGAAAGTGAACAAGCCTCAAACACTATTACTAACTATATCAAGTAATAAGTTTATTTATTGATATCTCCACATGACTCGCATAGCAAAAATTATTTTAAAATATAGGGGCGTATTATCACAATAATTTCCAACTCTATTAATAACTCACCAAGTTGGCAACCCTGATTTCCTATGTGTCATACGCAATGAATTGGCAACCATGTGCTTCGTTTCATATAATGTCGCCAATAGGTTGCGATGATACGTAAGTGCCAAAATATATTACTGTGATTATAAAAAAACGCTGTGGCAAAGGTGAATTGGTACTTACGTATTATATCATCGACCAGTTTTGCCAAATTAAAACATGTTGCCAAACAGCAAGATAATCAGCCAATGGTGAAAACCCGTACCGTGGCAAAGTCTGACTGATATCATGTACGTATTTGTGCTTGGGCCCAAAACCTGATTTTGCAGGGGGTCTTTAGAATTCTTCGTTACGCCACTGAAAATCACTATATATTTCACCAATTAAATATTTGCAAGAATACAATTAATGATTTCTTACCATATGATCTTTGATATCATTAATTCCTTTTCTGTTTTTAACTTGTACTTTTTTATGATTTAACTGAAATTTTAGAAATTCGTTTTAAAGGTTTCCAAGATATTCCGAATTTTTTTAAAAATTTTATCATCCAACTTCTTATAAACATTTTCCATTTATATTATTATCCTTAATTTAAAAATAGACTGAAGACAACATTGTGTATTTGCAAACACATTAAAACAAACAAAATTACTATAAATTTTAATTATTATAAATCTACTATACATTTGAATATTATGCAAATAGAAAATTGTAAATATGTATGATGCAGCTGATCCTTAAATATTTAAAATTCAACTTTTCATTTCAATATAAAATCAAAGCATGCACAGAATTTGAAATTAAAATATGGATTAATCTCCAAATTATATTTCCTTCGATTACTAATGTATTACATATTAAAGTCTTAAATACCTTCCTCAACGCTAAGCCTAATGGAACAAATTTCTTTAATTTGTTCCATTAGACTTAACATTGAACATTTGGTCCAATATTTTTAATTATAACTTTTCACTACGAAAGAAAACAAAGGAAAATAACTATTTGTTTTCAGCTAAACCCCGACTGTCATTGATTATTTATTTCATTTCACAAAAAAGAAATACATTTTAATTTTCATTGACAACACATTGCTTAAAATATTTTCATCGTTATAGGTATAAAAAAAAACCGTTTACATAATTATTACTTTCTACTCAAAAGGAGCACACAAATCGAAGATTAAAACAAAATTCAATATTTTCTCCTGTTCTTATCGTGGAGAAATGCTAATTACATTGGGATATATTTCCCTTTTCAAAGCAAAGTTTTGACTGAGAAAGCTTAAACAAAGGGACAGAAACTATTATTACGTTTTTCAAATAGAATATCAACGGTCTTTTCCATTTGAAATAGAATCGGCAAGTTTTCAAAAAAGTTACAAGAGACTTTTAAGAACCACAAGCTGCATTTTCTGAATTCATTTTGAATACAGGATATATGCTTTATTGGAGATAACGCTATTTAACATACGAAAGTTATCATTTCATTGAATAGATTTTCTTTTCCAGAACTATATTTAATGTTTTGTAAGAAGTGAAATCAGAATACAGATCGAATATTCAACTTCGAGATGGACACAGTTTACTGAATCTGAATGATTTATTCCAAATTCTCAATACTTTAACCGTCTCAAACTTTCTTTCGATATTCATTGACCCATTTTTATAGTAAATCAATAAATGATTTTCATATAAATCAATATTAGATTACTCCATGCAAAGGATTTTGTTAATTTTAATTTTAGAATTTTATTGAAATGTTTATATTAAAAACTTTAGATTTAAAAGAAAATAATTATGATACGTATTTGGCTTAGAATTTCGATTTTAAAGAAACATAAAACAGACAAGAATAAAATGGTTTTAATGATGCTTTAAAAAGAATCATTTAATATAAATGTTTAAAAAGAACTCATCTGCCAACATCCCTCATGCAGCTTTATAGTGCGACGTTAATACAACTCTCTTTCTTGAAAGAACTCATCACTTCACTCATCATGAGATCCCCAGATCTATTACCCATAGACTTGAAACTTTTGGAACGTACGTTTCTTTTGTTAACCAGAAATCTGTTAAAAACGAGTTTGGGGGAAATCGGTTTCCAAGAGGTTGAGAAGAGTTATGGGGGCACATAAATAAAAAAAATTAGTTTTTTAACTATTAGACTTATAGACTTTTGAAATGTAGTCAGCATGCTTAGTTTGTTGAGTAAAGATTCGCTAGAAAAGGTTTTTGCTGAAATCATTTTCCGAGTGGAGGGGCTTACGGTGATGTAACAGATAATTATACTTTCTTCGGGGCCGTGGATAGCCTATTGGTTAAAGCATCGGACTCCAGACCGGAAGGCCTGTGTTCAAAGCCCGATTCCACCAAATACCCTCCGAGTACACACGGAGTACGTGCTCGTTAAATCAGTGGGTCCGAAAGTCTTGTGGGATGAATCACGAGTTCAGGGGACTGGAGAATATTTCCCTCCCTTTCAATTCCATGCCAAAATTGTGGAGGTGGACATCGGTGGTGTCACCATCTATCGTCCCTTCGGGAATTTCGTCGAGCTAATTCGTACTGTCACCTGTATGGTACTCAATGCCAAGGTCAATGACAGGCGTACTTCTAGCCCCCTTGACACGATGAATTTCGTGGGCCTCGTTCTGACTACGTCAGACAGGTGGCATTAGCCACAATACTTTCTTCTGAACATTCTATTTCTGTCCTTTTTAAATCACGAGGTGACGGCTAAGACGGTTTTTCTGGACAATCGAAAGCTTCACGCGGGGACTTAAATATCTCAAAAACTTAAAAACTGTATATAGTCATACAGCATCATAAAATACCCAGAAAAGCGTGCGCGTAACGGATAGTATACATATAAATACGAAAAAAACATTTTAATTGAATCTCAATATTACAAGCAGACATTTTATATAACTGTCTGGTTCAATTAAATAATTTAGCATCCACTTAAAATTAATTGATTACTGATTTCGTTTATTATTTTTCCTGATAGCAGTTTATTAGCTTTCAATTAAAACCGTTCCTAAACTTTATATCTTCGCGATAAGCACGAGAAATACTTCAAAATATGTTTGAATTTCAAAGATTCATTTAAAGCACATTAATCTCGTCTTTGACGTTTATTCACTTATGAATTTCCTACAGAATATATATCATTATATGTATTCTTACCAAAGGCAGATGTATTTAAAATAAATATTCCAATAAGTTTTTGAAATATATTAAATTAACTTTATTTTTATTCGATATGTTATAGTTGAAAAATGTTTAATTATCTTTTTCAAAATACCGTTCAATTTACTAACTTCTAATTACTTTAGTTATGTACGTATTTTCCAACTTTTTCATAAATTGTTGTCAGGCAGTTTGTAAAAACTTGTAAGAAATGTTTTTCAAATCTCCATGCTATAATCTCAAATTCGAATCTCAAATGATTTGAACTCGATCCGTGGAAGTTTAGTCTCCTGTAGTTGGTAACACTATAAGAACGTGTTATAAATATACACAACTGCAGATGACAGTGATTAGATGTATATATCTTCTTGTTAGAGATATGCGTATCCACGTGTGATCGGGTTTGAATTTATTATTGTCTTTAAATATTTTTTATTGGAAGAGTATGTGTGTGTATTTTACATTTACTTTTCCATGTTTTTTTTTTTATTCTTAGTACATTATTTTTAAAAACTAATTCTGATCTCATAATTACACCTGTCACCTCGATGAACACTCTCGTAGAGAACAGTTTTCGTAGCTTTTATAAGAAAAAATATGACTGTATTTATAATATTATACTGAATTTTTAATGGAATAACTGAAAATAAAAAACCCAAGGTATTCGAATACGTGTGAATCTTTTTTCTTTCTTGTGGTTTTCAGGTTTGTTAAGTAAATTACACGGGGAATTGGCAAAAACTGTACAGGGAAAAAAGTTTTAAAATAGGAAAAAACTGTCGATACTGCATAAAAACCAACCCTCGCTTAACATATTTTCAATTTTCGAACCTTTTTATGTAGATTACTACTCTTTTTTGAAATGACTGAAGCATAAGAGATATAGAACATTTTATCTTGTCACTATATGAAACCGCTTTAAAAAAGAAACCTGTGTTATTTGAAAAGTGGTTGTGAATTTTTCTAGTAAAGTAGAGATTTTTAGAAGAGTACGTCACAAAATAGATCTAATGTATCGTAAAATATATATATATATATTTAAAGTTCAATTTGTTTTTATTACTTTTTCAGCACAATACCTGTCATTATTTAAAATTTCTCAAAAACGCGTATTAACGTCAATAATTTCATGCTGGAAATGGCCTCCACTCTTACTAAAACAATTGTGGCTTTTGTACTAGAAAACGGAAGAAATACCTTGATATTCTTGTAAGCCAACTAAACTGGCAGACAAAATTGAGCTTAAAAACAGTTTTGTCAATTTTTGATGAAGTCCGTGTGATTTTGAAGTACAGTAAAAATTATTTTTTTGTGCAATTTTTTTTGTACGTTGTGCATGGATTTCAATAGCGTTAGCGTCCCTGTAATGTTTTCTATCAACGTTCAATAACTACCACTCTTGATTGACGACGAAAATGTTGACAGTGACATTATTAAAAATTTGATAGACCATGAAGACGGACAAGAAGAACCGGATTCTAAGACAGTAGATAAAATATATACAGGGATCCAGGTTTCTAACAAATCGAAAAACTATTTTCTTAAAACAGATGCTAATTCCGAAAGAAGTTTGAAATTCTAAAAAAGAGCTTGTATCATATATATCTGGCTATAGTGACGCTTACAAGCAATTGACCAACTGACCTTCGTCACAAAAACTTATCACTTACTTTATTGTGCCAAAAAATAAATCAATTGAAATTATATCTTCAAGTGACGAAAGCAATTCACCACAGGAAGATGAGTGTTTTAGATTGCGATGAGCAGCAATGAATTATTTTTTTGAATTTTGAAAGCTTCTTCGTGTATAAAATGAGAAATGAAATGTCTTAAAAATGTTTCCATGCGTTACTTAAGCATTTATTTTGCTTTGAGAAGCACTTTGTAATTAATCGACGTATTTTCTAAGTGCGGCATTTCTTATGTGGTTCCTCTCCACTGCATAAATAAATTCTGTAGTACATCGACAAATTTTGTTTGTTATATGTCGGTGTTTATGAAATATATTTCTGAATATTTTTTGTGCCCTTTTTTTTTTAGGTTCCTATGTTTCGCACAAAAACAGGTTTTACTATAATTATATTCTTTACTATGAGAAAAATAACATTGAAAGAGATTGTTCTTTCAATAAATATATATGATTTACTACTCTGTGTTTCAAAAATTGACGTAATATGAAGAATTCGGTAAATTATTTTTGTAATGAAATATTGAAAGAAAAATACATCACGCTTGTGAAATTCTGTGAACAAAGTAAAACCAGTCACAAAAATTTTCTTCCAGAAAAATAATAAAAGTATTAACTTTTTCACTTAAAATTCAATAATTATAAATATTTTCACATGATTCCAGGAAACTACTTTTCAATAAATACTACTCTTGTACATAAATTAAAAATATCCATCATTTTTTAAAAAAGAAATAAAATAAGAAGGACTCTTTTTTTTTTTCATTGACAGTTCGCTTTTACTTAGATTGTATATAAATAAGTTGGCAAAAAATTATTTTTCTTTTGCCAATGTATTTAACAACAAATTGCGTGGTTTGCTCTAGAACGTAGAATAAATACACGCATTCTTCTTCAAACCATTTGCATTCTTAGAACTTCGAAATACTTCCAGTATTTCGAAGTAATTGGTGTGAAAAAAGTTCGAGGGGTTTCAAGGGACACTAAATACAAGAATAAGAAAGGATCTGCAATCAAAGGAATTCTTAGAATTCTTATTTCTCTCCCTCGCTGTTTTTTTTATTTTTTATTTCTAAGATGCATTCCATTTCTGCTCGGTAGAAGAAAAAAGATTTGCAATGCATGAATGTTTTCTCTCATTTCAAACTCTTTTAAAATGTAAAAGCACTTTCTTTAAAGTTTCGTCTTTTATTCTTAGGTATACGTGAGGGAAAACTGAAAATTCATTTACTAAAAATGATTTGCAAATATTTATCTTTGACAAATATATATAACAAAATACAGTGGCCCACAAAAGTGTTCGTACACTTACTATTTCTTGGTAAGTATGTGATGGATCTATTCGCGTATCTTCCTCTAACCCTCTTGGGAAATCTTTGGGCTATCAATTCGCGTTATTCACAATCAATCCTTCTGAAGAAATCGTGATATGTAAATTAAGTTTACTATATAGAGTCGAAATTTTCTAGCTAGACGAGAATAGGAGTGGATGTAAACCAGAAGTCAGGTGAGATTGTTACTGAAGGGTATCGTTATTGAATTATTGTGATGGACTACTTATGAGGGGAAAGATTTGAAGTGATTAGATTAAATCGCGATAGATTGGATCCTATATAAAGTAAGAGTCGAGTTTGATACTCTCCTATCAAACGTGTATTTCGTCGTTGTTCCACTTTCGCAGTTAGCACCGATATACTCTTTCTGTTATTAATTGAATTTGTGTCGTTATTTTGTGAGAATCAATAAATAGATTGATTGGATCATGGCTTCCCTGCCTATTACATATCTAGGTACCGAAGAGAGAGGTGAGGACCTTTCACAAGTATTTGCCACTTAGTGGCATATACTTTCCATGAATTTATCGACAAAAATTATAAAATTATAGTACTAAAGTTTATATATATTTTAGTGTTATAGTAATATATAGAGTACAGTATATATAGTATATATAATTGTCATAGTATTTATTTTTTTTAAACAAGTAATATAAAAAAAAAATTTTAAGCCATTTCCTACTTTGAAGGGATGAATAGAAAGTATTTTATTAACGATTGAAAATTTGAATAAGATTTGAATAATATATATATATATGTATAGGGAGAGAGGGAACTAATAGTAGAGGAATTGAAAAAGGAGCATGATTTGTCTACATTGTTGTAACAATACAAACCCGGCTTGGCTAGTTTGGCTGAAAAACAGGTTTTTGACGCCAACTTTTGTCTTTGTCTTAACAGTTACATTGTTACAACAATAGAAACGAATCTAAGTTGGCGTCAAAAACCAACAATTAATTTAATTTATCTTAAGTTATTAATTAATATTTGAAAAAACTGTATTAACATCAAGTGTCATCCCCACTACAAGTTTAAAAAAATTAATTTCAACTTGATTGGATGAATAGAAAGTATTTTATTAACGATTGAAAATTTGAACAAGATAAGCAGATATATAAATATATAAATAAATATATAGAGAGAGTGAGCTAATAGTGGGAATTGAAAAATGATGATCAACTAAGTTTATGTTATAAGTATAAGGAAAATTTCTTCTAAGATCTTTTATTATAGTTTCTTTATTACTTTTAATAATTAAATGAAGCTAAAAAATATATTGTAAGAATTTATTGACGTCGCACTAGAAAGCAGGATGCTATTGGTGTCGGAAAAGATAATTTTGAACCTCGTTTAATTGACGATACCTTAGTTGGCACCTCCCTATCCAAGCCACAACACAACGCCAACGTGAGGGCTTTCAACTTCGGCGTATTTAACGTGCAGCAACTCTTCTAAAAGGCGGGTCTTCATTAACACGAGGAGACAAACCCGCGGTTCGTGGTACACGAGTTCTTGAACGTAATCTTTGGGCTCTACCGCGGTTAAAACTTTTCTAAAATAATTTATCATGGTTTCTTTTTTACTTGTAATAAATAAATAGAAACAAGGAAAAATATCTCACTACATACGACTTTGTGTAATTTTGCTTGTAAATCAAGCATCATGAAGAATTTGATGTAATAAAATTTTTTGTTCAAATTAACTTGTATGGGATTTTGTAATCCACTAATACCATGAATTTGATAAGTAATGAATAATGATTTTGACTGATAATTTGATAAGTAATTTGAAGAATAAAAATTGCATCGGGTAAGTTAAAGAAAATTTTTGAATTACCGTTATTAAAAAATCTCTTCGGTATTCCCATATATAGTATATCTATTCAATTCTTTTATCTTCAATATGCTTTTTTAAAATTATGCCAAAACCATTTCTTAGACAAAGAACGTTTTATTTTCACTTCAAAAATTCAATTCCTTCATGAAATCTTTTACACACGCATGTCGCATTCTTTATTCTAAATTGAAGAATTTTTTTTTAGAAAAAAAAGCAAATGTTCCATTTTGTCCTTTTACCAAAATTATCTTTTCATATCTTTTTTCTTCATTGTCCTAAATTTTCCTTAAAAGTTTAATGCGAATTTAATTTTTAAACAAAATATATTTAATGCCACTTATGTTTACGGTTTTTTTTATAAGGCATTTTCTCACGCAGTGAAAAATTAGTATAAAAAGTAATATGAAAATAAAAAGATTAAGTCGATTCTTACTTAGGGCAACAAAGAAAAGTTTTATTTTAGTTACTTTTTATTAAATAATTACAGTAACTATAAATGTTTATCTACATATGACATAATCACAACATTAAGTGGCAAAATAGAAAGTGATTTTCCTTTTTCCTTTCTATATATGGTGTTGTAATATTATTTTTGTTTGTTACTATTTAGTCATTTAATAAATTTAATTATTCCAATAAAATAGTGTTGTAAAAAGTAATCACACATTCACAGAAATTAAGCCATCTTAGGTGGGATTCGAACCCACACCTTTGAATTTGAAGTCCAAAGCGCTATCCATTGCACTATAGGGACACAACGAGCGATTTTCTTTTTTATATAGGGTGTTGGACTATTATTTTAGTCAATATTTATTCATTAATTAAATATATCTAATGAATTTATATTTGAAAAAACCGTATTAGCATCAAGAGTCATCCACTACAAGCTTAAAAAAATGTATTTGAACTTGAATGAATGAATAAAAAGTATTTTATTAACGACTGAAAATTTGAACAAGATATATACATCAGGAGAATGCGAGCTAATAGTAGGAATTAAATAATTTTTTTGAGTCTAAAATCATCTCTCTCTCTCTCTCTCTCTCTAACAACCAAAATTAAGTATTTTTCCAGTTCTTTCTAAAATTCCATCTTTTTGTGGCTATATTAACTTTTGAAATTATTTTTTTAGTGAGTTTTATTGTAATCTTCATACCATAGAGCATTTTTTCGCATAGTAAGTTTCGATTAATAATTTCCCCCTTCATATAATATTATAATCATTCATCATTTCCCCTTGAATAAAAAGTATTTTATTAACCTTTTGGAGACGGCGGTTATTGTGAGAAAAATGCCCTTAAAGACGGCGCTTCCAGTGAAGTTTACTTCCCCCTTTTTGAAGCTGATTGATGGCACCCTACATCGGCGGACAAAAGAAGCAGGGTAGTCGTTGATACCCCGCTGAAGTGTGGGGATGTTCGTGGCTTAGAAAGTCCCTAAACACGAATAGTCTCCCTTTCTTAGGGAAACATGTTTTCTTGCAGAATCCAATGCAGTAATTATTAATGTTTTCAGTTCAAGAAAATTGAAGAAAATTATTTATTACATTTTTTTAAAAAAAAATATTTCCTTACAATTTAAGCTGCTTCGTACCTAGATTTCATCTTCAATATTATTAAGAGCGTTGAGAAAAATAGCACACAAAACAGTGGTGATAATATATAACATTTCATAAAAAAATTAAATGCTTATATCTTTGTAGAAAAAGGTACAATAAAATAATCCAAATTTAATTAACTTTATTTAAGAAAAAATTATTTATATTTTGATTTTCAGTAAATTTATTAAAATAGTTATAAAATGTTTTAAATTTATTTTTAATTCATTTAAATGCAGGAATTTGGTACACACCTGGTGTTAAAACTTAAAATAGTCAAATTAGAAAAAAGTAAATAATATGATTCATCATAAATTGCACATAATTATAATCAAAAACACAAAATAAAATAAAAAGCAAAATTGCTGATCCTGTCTCTATGCTATAATGTAAAGTTCAGAATTTCTCAAATCGATAATGAAGTGTAAAAGCTCTTACAAGTATTCACAGCATCTTCATGTCAATAAACATATTGTCATAAATAAACTATGCTTTTTTTGGAAACTTAATTGTTACTCAATTTATAATTGTTTTCTTTTTTAGAACATGCCACAAAAATCTTAAAAATTTAAATCCTCTTAAGAAATTTTGTATATATCTTCCATAAAGGAATGATACATTTGATGTATAATTGTCATTTTTTATTTTTCTATAATCCATTATATTGTGATACATTAGAATTCATAGTACTCAACGAATCCCAAGATTAAATCCACATTTTATTAACAAACCTTATTCAAAGTTAAAATCTTATTTTAATTTGATCTAATTCTTTTTATATAAGCTGAAAATTATTATAAAACATTTACTGTGGCAAATAAATGAGATGTATAGCAGTTAGGTGTTTCGCATTATGCTATAAAATGTGAATATTCTAAGCTTATAAATGTTGACCCTTGTTGAATTGTGCGACATTGTAGTTTCTACATGTTTTTATTGAAAAATGGTCACGATTAGAGGTTCCATTGTGTAGCAGAGCTGATACGCATTAAATCAAAATCCTTACGTTGTCGTGGTGTGGAAATAAGAAGTGGGGGTTCTAGCTCTGCTCTTCTTCTCGTTACTTGATCGTCATTTAAATTACGAGGTCCGTCTTATTACTTTGACCCTAATAGAACTCATAAATGAAATATTAATAATTAATCAATTTGCCTCGTGTTCCTAAAAATAAATTCTTTAAATGTACATTAGAAATTTCAAATTACATTTTTTCACACATTAATAAATGGTTTTCATTAGTAAAAAAAAGAGAAAATGCTTTGAATTTTTAGAATACTTGACAGTAAAACGCAAACAATAAGCTGATATCAAATACAAAATATTATGACAACAAACATATTTAAGTTGTCAAGGAGCTTCATGTATTTCGGTAAACTTGTTTATGTAAAAGGATTATATTATTCTTATTTATAATTGTTTCTTTTGCGAGTAAGGACAACATATTGGGTCTTCTTAACTTTTTTTCATCTTTTGTACAAAAAGGTTATATTCTTAGCCTTTGAATAATCCTTACTTTTTTATTTAAAATTTCAAAAGAATTGCCTAATATTGGTTAAATTCTACGATTACTGCTCTGATTTTTGTGCGATAATGAACTGATTTGGTGTGTAATTTTGTGCATAAGATAGAGTCAATACATTCCTACGAAGCCAACTCTTTCTACCAACATTCAAAACAATTACAAAACCTTTCCTTCTTAACGCACAGACTCCACAGTCGGGTTATAGA
>BMAV01012826.1:13285-45493 GCA_019973955.1 Trichonephila inaurata madagascariensis
CAGACCTCTCTACAGAGGCTCAACTAGAATTTTTGAAACGCGTAACTTGGAAGTCGGTTTATCCATGATATACGAAAACAGAAGGGAGAAATTTTAAGAAAATACACCGATAATTATTTCAAATGGTTGTAACTCTGAAAATAATTTGAATTTTTCAAAAATCATAGTTGAGCCTCTGTACAGAGGTCTGAGCTATAGACAGGGAAAATATTAATACAATAGAAGTATTTTTTACAAAAGGAGAACATTTGGAAAAAATGTTATTCTAAGTTAATTTTTTGCCAAAATATTGTATTTAAATAATTTTTTTTGTCATAATGTCCTTAAAAGAATTTTATACATGTATTATAATCTAAGTGACACTAAATATCATGAAAATTATACATTTATGCGCTTTTTTAAAATCATGGTTCTCTGAACGTAGTCGGATACCTTAAAGTACCAATTTCATTAATTAGCTCTAGCGAATTAAATTTTCCAAAGTTGAATATTTTACTTATGTACATCCCTTAATTTTCAATGCAGTGATCCAAAAAAAATTATTGCATGAAAAAACTTGCAGTAAATCATAATGCGATACATAAAGGGTTAAGAAACCCTCCATTATAGTATCTCAAAATAGTGGAAAACCAAGCAACAGAAGTCTTCACGAATGAATCTCTTCCTTGGTGATCGTTGGAAGAAAGTCGCCGAACTGTAAGTAGTGTTTCAACATTTTTGAAAGGTTAAGAATCTACAACATAGGCGCTAAATGCATTTCATGTTACAATTTACTATCGGAACTGCTGAATAATGAATTAAGAAAATGCCAAAACATCATGTACTAATTTTTTCTTAATATAAAAAATGATATTTAAAAAATCATTTTTACAGCAAATGAAAATGCATTAGTTATACGTACATGAAACGTCACTTGTAAGAATAATAATTCCTTATCGCACACACGAGTCGTAAGCACATTGACAGTGTGTGCGATTCTACATTTTCAATAAAACTTAACCACTTAACTGCCGATTAAAAGTAACGTGACCGTTTCGCTCCCCAGTGCCACCGTTTTTCACGTAGTCGCGTGTATGAAGTTTATTGGGGGGGGGGGCGCCCCAACGAAAAAGCACAAATAAGCAAATTTTTTTCTAAAATAAATAAATCGTTCACAAATACAAGATCATTTTATTGCATTTGAAAGTCTTCGGAATAGTTTTACTGATAACAGCGCAAAGAAAAAATCGTATTTCGGAAGGATGGATGTATGCGTCCACGGCACATAATGCACCTGTTGAGCGAGACGACTATAAGGAGCCTTAAGGTACCCGACTACGTTCGGAACCGTGATTTTAAAAAAGCGCATAAACAGATAATTTTTCTGATATTTAGTGTCACTTAGATTAGAATACATGTATAAAATTGTTTTAAGGACATTGTGACCATTTTTTTTTTATTTAAATACAATATTTCGGCAAAAAATTAACTTAGAATAACCTTTTTTCAAAATGTTCTCCTTTTGTGAAAAATACTTCTATTATAATAATATTTTGCCTGTATATGGCTCAGACCTCTGTACAAAGGCTCAACTATGATTTTTGAAAAATTCACATTTTCAGAGTTACAACCCATTGAAATAATTATCGGCGATTTTTTCTTAAAATTTCTCCCCTCTGTTGTCGTAAAGCATGGATAAACCCACTTCTAAGTTATATATTTCAAAAATTCTAGTTGAGCCTCTGTACAGAGGTCTGAGGTATATACAGGCAAAATATTATTATAAAAGAAGCATTTTTCACAAAAGGAGAATATTTTGAAAATGGGTCATTCTATGTTCATTTTTTGTCAAAATATTGTACTTAAATAGCTTTTTATTGTAATAATATTCTTAAAACAGTTTTATGTACACTTTCTAATCTAAGTGACACTATAAATATCATAAATATTATCCATTTATACGCTTTTGCAAAATCACGGTTCCGAACGTAGTCGGATACCTTAAGGAGTTAAAGGAATTGTCGACACATTGAAAAAATTAATATAATTGTTAAACTATATACGGCTACAACAATTACACTTGAATGCTTGTTCAAAAATATGACAAAAAAACTTTTTTCCATATATACTCCTTTTTAAAATTTATGTGCAAAGGAAGCACTAATTATTGTTCAATGTCATGCATAGTTTCAACCTAGCTATATAACTGCCTAAGATTTTCAAAGATATCAACAGGAAAAGGGAGGGATATCATTTTCTGAACCTACGGTAGAGTTACATCCACTACAGAAAAACATTTTCAACAAAAGTAACCGCTAAAATTTAGTTGTTTTAAGTAAATCTTAGACTTAACAATTTTAAGGAATACTTGAAACAACTTATTTCACTTAAGAGTTTCTAAGACCATTTTATTTTAATCCGGTATTTTAGTAAATTAAAGTATTCTGTTATTCATCATAGAGATTTCAAAAAATATTTCCTCAAATTAAAAAATCATGAAAAGTACAATTATGATGAATAAATTAACTTAACTTAACTCAGTGGAGTGACATCCCTTGAGGGACAAGGCCTACTGTACCCAACTCAGTATACGCGACCTTGGGCCCTGATTTGCAAGAGTAGATGTTCCGGTCAGGTCGTCAGTCTGACGTGAAACCTCCAGTGTTAAGTTCCCATTCAAGCTTGGTACTCATTTTATCGACCAACTGAAGGGATGAAAGTCTGAGTCAAACTTGCCTAGCCCTGGGTTGGAAACTCGGACTTATGGTGTGGAAGCGTGATTCACTAACCACTCAGCCACTGGGCTTAAAACGGATAAATTACTCAATCAAAATTGAAATCAAGATCTTAAACTTATTTTCATTTATATTCCATTCAATGCATGCTAATTTAGACGGTATTTCATAATAAAAAACTTCTCCAATTTAATTGAAATAATCTGTACTGAAGGTATAAAAAGGATATCAACCGACGAATGAACACATTCATAAATTTAGAAATGTTAAATTTAGTGCAAGTTTTAAACAGACTATTTTTTTTCTTTGAATGTATGTATTCTCTGAAAACTTTCAAACCAGAAAGATGAATTGATATAAGCAAATGAAGTACTATCTGGTAAAAAAAAAGTATTTATGAATAAGCTTACAGGGTTACATGATCGTAGAGTAATTATTTCACAATCAGTAAGTAGCGGGTTTGAATCTCCATTATCGGTGCAGGCTTGCTCATAATAAACGCCACGTGCTTCAAAAAGTTCCCCCGTTGTTGGGGTATGCATGTGGGAAGAGAGACGACAATCTTGTTATCTACCTTTAGCTTAGAATTTCTAGGTATACATATTGGATGTAAAAGGCAAACCTTTGAATCGGCCAGAAATAAGCAGACAAAATAAAAAGCTCAATACCTGTGAATTTAACCATTTTCTAGTGAATGTTACTTGGAGAGATAAATTTGTTTATAAATAAAATAAAGCGTATTATTTAATTACAAATTTTAGCCTGAATTCAGATAAAAGTTACAGCAGAAATGTTCTTAGAATAAATTTAGTTTAGTTATTTCTTAATATAATTACCTAAACATATCCGAAACACTAAATTAAGTAAATTTCTAATAGGATAAAATACATAAGACCAATAAGAAAAAAGAGATATTTTATGAGCTGTTATAAAAGAAATAGAAATATTTTGTGCTCTTATAAGTAAAGCTAATTATAATAATTTAACTTTTTTACTAGCATTTAATACACTCAGAAAAAACTAAACGTAATAAATAACTTGCTGTATTTATTTTCAAATGTGTTTTTCATTTTTTTATTACGAACTTTCCTTCGAAGATCTTTCCTTTTTCGAAAATAAACTGTATATAATAATATTTGTTCAAAACCATAATTGAAACTTGATATAACGATAAGAGTTATAATCATAGTTTGTCTTTCGGAAATTTCTGGAGGGGAAACTTTAACCAGTGGTTACATTTTTTTAAAAAAACGAAGAGAAAAAAGACCGATTAGGTAAACTAGGAAAAAGGCTGTTTCAAATTAACAAAACGTTTAAGACTTTAGTTCTAAAATTGTTGCTATTTTTAAGTTTAACAATTGAGATATTCCAGAATAATTGGAAATCCAAGCTTCTGTTGGAATTTTATTTCCTTTGCGAAATAAAATACTTGAAAGAACTTCTTTATCAGATACTTAAAAAGTTATCAGACCCAAAAATGTTTTATTTTTAGCGTTTGAAAATGTTGAAAGATATGTAATTACATCCAAATTTTGTATCCACAGAATGCGCTTGTTTTCATGGAATTATGATTGCGAGATTTAACCGAAAAAAGAAGTTTTAAGTCATAATTCTACATACCTGTGCATTTACTTTTATTTGTCTTATACTTTGGTCTTTGATACTCAATTGTGTGTGTGTGATTTCCGCTTTTCCCCCCCGCCATTTAAACAGTCATAACACAAAACTTGAAGGTATTGTAGATATATTCAACACAGAGAAAATATCTAGTGTTTTCTCTGATAATTTTAACGCATACAAGTAAATATAGAATCTTATGAAATGAAAGTTAAAACTAACAAAACTAATTAAAAAGTTCTTTTTTTCAGTTTCCTTTTAAATAAAAAATTGTATTTTCTGAGAAATATAGCATAATTTTACGGCACAAGTAACTTTTCGTAGCATCATAACATATACTTCTTACTATAAACATAATACCTAAGAAAAATTATGCATAACATTTAACAATGACTTCTGTAGATTTTTATGTTAGAACAACCATCATTAAAACTAATCATTTAAAAGGTATTATTATCAATAAGGATAATTTTTTTAAGTAGAAATACGACAAAACTAAGTAAATATGTGCATACTATTGAAAAATAAATATAAATAAATACTATTTCACATAATTCTTGAAATGTTTAAGACTGTTAATTAAACACTAATAAGTTCTTAATCAAATCAAATTTCCACAAAGAAAATTAAAGAATGTGGGGGGAAAATTTCTGGATTGCTGTTATTATACGGGTAATTATTATTATTATGTGTTTTTATTTTTTTATCAAGATATAAAGCGATTTCATGAAAAAGATGAAATAGTTGGTTAATGTTGTAGCCACTCGGTTACCGCGACTACGCAGAAGTTTCGGGAAAAAAAATTCAACCGAGAAAATATCTTCAGCCTAAATCAGCCTAATTAGTTTAAAAAATCAAGCGTAAAAAGTAAGGATGTATTAAAATACTGAAAGCAACAGATCTAAAATTAAAGTTAAAATATATCTTCAAATGCGGTGTTATTTCAGAGAAGGAAAAAGTGACACGAAAAAAATTTATATATATTTCTGTATAAAAAATCTCTAAAAATAAAGCACACAAAAACATAAGTGAGACAACTGAAAAACTATAAGTTCTTAAATTAATCAAAATATATTCTGGTCAAGTATTTTGTATAATTTATCCAAAAATATAATACATAAAATTTATTGGACTTAAAGTAATATAATTAACATATATTTATTATCTAATACTATGTATTTTATGCACCACATCTCAACTGAAATGTTAAGTGCAGATTATTAATATTTATATATTACTTTAAATAAATGCCAAATTCAATTGTAGTGAGTAGACTAAAAAATCGTCCCGACATTGTATCAAGAATTGAAAATGTTTTATTTTCGAGATAAGAAATAAAAAAATGGTCTATTTATGTATATAAACTACAGTATTTATATTTTCCCGTTGCCATTCTGTATTTATTTAGATAAGTTACTTTTTAAAAACAAAAAAGAAGGTTAAAATTGATTAATAATAAATATTTCCATAATTTTTTTTATTTATTTAGTATTAACTATTAATATTGTGAAATCATGGTCTGCAAAATTCAAAATTTTTTAAATTCGAAAATCTAGAATAATGTGTTTTTCAAGAGAGAGAGAAGGGAAGAGCAAATCCTCTGTTTTTAAAACATATTCTTTTATCATATGTTAGGAACTCTATTGTTTTCATGAATACTGACGTTAACTTCCTACTTATAAACTTTAGGATGACATTAATTTTCTACTCCTATACGTTGAGCATAGAACTTTCTACACCAAAAATGCTAATACCATCAAGTTGCCTGGTCTTATTATTCAGCCTCAAGACTTATTATAGATTATTTTTCGTATACTGACAACGAAATATTTAGTATTATTTTAATTTTAAATTTACTGAGGAAACATTAAAGTCAACAGAAGCATTAACGTTAATGGGTAAATTTTAAATTCCGAAAACATGTTTTGCTCTATATTAATCAAAACAAATTCCATTAAAAGCCTCTTAATTTTTCCCCCTCTTCAAAAATCGTACAATTTATTGAACAAACGTCAATTCTAAGTAAAAGGGGAATTAAAATATTGCACACGGGTAATTTAATGAAGAATCAATTCTAATATTGTGCAAGTCAATTGAAGTGAATAAAGAATGACCGCCCATTTAGTTGCGTTATCAGTGTAACAAATGTTATTTTATTTAAATTTGTATGTTTTTTAAGGTATCCGACTACGCGTTCGGAACCATGATTTTGCAAAAGCTTGTAAATGGATAATATTTATGATATTTAGTGTCACTTAGATTAGAAAATGTATATAAAATTGTTTTAAGAATATTATTACAATAAAAAGTTATTTAAGTACTGTATTTTGACAAAAAATGAACAGATAGAATGACCCTTTTTCAAAATTTTCTCCTTTTGTGAAAAATGCTTCTATTATAATAATATTTTGCCTGTATATAACTCAGACCTCTGTACAGAGGCTCAACTAGAATTTTTGAAATATATAACTTAGAAGTGGGTTTATCCATATTTTACGACAACACGGGGAGAAATTTTCAGAAAAAAACGCCGATAATTATTTCAATGGGTTGTAACTCTGAAAATAATGTGAATGTTTCAAAAATCATAGTTGAGCCTCTGTACTGAGGTCTGAGCTATATACAGGCAAAATATTATTATAATAGAAGCATTTTTTACAAAAGGAGAATATTTTGAAAAAAGGTTATCCTAAGTTAATTTTTTGCCAAAATATTGCATTTAAATAATTTTTTTTGTCAAAATGTCCTTAAAACAATTTTATACATGTATTCTAATCTAAGTGACACTAAATATCATGAAAATTATCCATTTATGCGCTTTTTTAAAATCACGGTTCCGAACGTAGTCGGATACCTTAAGCCTGATAAAAAAGTTAGAGTCAATTGTTCATGTCACAAATTTTCAAACATCGCACATCAATCAACTAAACTATATATTCTACTCATGCGTACATTCATTAGTCAGTAATAAGTTACTTAATAGACATTACATCCAAGACACTTTGATGGTATCTTATGAGCTAAAAATAACAAAATTTAAACAAATATTTTTTCCCCTAATAGGTTGCATATTGGCAACCAAGCCTTTGCAGACACGGCAATTTTCCAAATGTATGAGCCATTGTATGGTGGAACCATCTAGTGGCGGGGCTTTCTACCCAATTTGGACGTTTGAATTAATTTTAATTCAAGCTCTCGTCTTTAAGCAAATATAACCATCATGAATTCAGATCTATTACTTTTGAATCATTTTTGTCATATGGAGCATAAACAGTTATAAAATAACAAACAAACTTGAATAACATTTTTCTCTCTCGTAAATATATCTGAATGAGTGTACGCCCTATTCCTTGATTGACTCTGTCCTGGAATATGTATTTTTTGAGTCTAGGATGCATTCTAGCGACAACTGACAGAAACACATTAACAGTAAACATACTTAAAGTATTTTACTAGCAGTGTGTGGTTTTCAGCACTGTCACCATATAGAAAAGAAACGCAGACTTTTTAAAAAAATCTGAAATGGAATTCTAGAAGACCAGGCACTTCAATCCGAAAAATAAATTATTTTATCAACAAGCTTCTGTTCTGGTGTATAGTATCAAGTCACATCTCGCAAATACATTCTTCGAAATCATGACAGGTGTTCAAGATTAACATAATTCAAATTTTCTGTATAAATTATGCATTTTGATACATTTTATAAGGACATATTTTTATTATATTAATTTGATATGAATTTCCGCATAACATAAGCTAAAATGTTAGGCTGAAATTCATATCCTTAGAAAAAAATTAAATACTTTATACTTCATCATTTATTTTTATAACTTGTTCTTAGTTATGCAACCTTTATGTGCATATATATTTTGAAACACAATTTCTTGTATTTCAATACTTTAAGAACTGAAAATTTTCTTGTTAAAGAAAAGGCCAAAATAAAGAAAAATTGCTTAAACTCGAAAAAAATCCTCGATACTAATAATGGGCTTTGTGACTGTCATACACACGTTCACGCTGTGCATCTTATATATTCCAAAAAAGATTTATATATCCAATAAACGCGCATTTTCCTCTTGAACAGATTAATTTATACACCTGTTTGGTATTCAATTATAGGGGAAGAAATACAAAATATAAAAATTGCAGAAAAAATTGATTGACTTTTAAACAAAAACGAGTATTATAACAGAATCTTCTCCCTTCCATTCTTATATACGATTGTTATATAAATAATTAAAAGACCACGTGTCTAAAAATAGAAAGTAAGTATGAAAAATAATAATAGTAATTCATTTTTCCTCATATCCTCAAACACTCCATTTTTCACTTAAATGACTAAGTGGTTAAGTTCGTTTTCAGAAATATTGTGCTATTATTTTACAATGGCTACTTACAGTTCATTGGCAGATGAAAATTGCTTATTAGTAGCATAAACTTTGTGGCATAACAAACCATTTTTCAAACCATTTCTTAGTGAATTAAGATGTATGGCAAGAAACATTGTCCAGCTGAAATATCTCAAGTACGACTTCACCTTCAATTTTTAACAAAGCCCCAATGACATAAGAAGATCATATAGTAAAACTTGTTACTGTACAGTGTCAAAAGTATCGAAATTTACTGCAAATCACACAATCCATCGGGACTAAAGAATCCCCAAACTATAACGGAATTCTAGGTTGGCCCAAAATTTGTTTCCTTTTTACAAAAAAATGATTTATATTTGAGGATTTTTTTTGTCATTTTACTTATCTTATAAGCGAAAAGTAATTTTTCTAGGGTATAGCAAACTTAAACGGGGCAACATTTTTTTTCAGCCAGCTATGCTGATTACCGTTCCATTTGTCAAGTACATAATTATTTCTGTTCTTTCAAATCATTGCTTGTAGTCATCAAAGCAGCTTAGGTTAAATCTCCTTTCATCTAAAAATATAATATGTTTAATTCAAATCATCATATGACATTTCTGGCTTATTTCAGACTTCCTTCTCGAGAATGTTTTAATAATTTTGACAATTCACTCCTTTCCTTAAATTTGTATTAGTCTATAATAGAAGAATCTTAAATTAGTATTTAAAACTCTTCTAAACTTTAATATATAAACATTTTCGAAATTTTATGAGTAAAAGACCTTTTTTAATTGATAGTCGAAACATCTATCAATCATCTGATGCTGTCTAAATCCCTTTCCCCCGGATCGTTCTTCTTTCATTTTTTCATCCCTTCTTATTATATAAGGGTCGCCCAAATGAGAGTGGTATTGCTTTAATAACTCGGCAATCTGAAGAGAAAGATGATTGTGCGCGCGTCCCTACAGAGGGCACAGAGTGATGAGAACGCATGCGATATCGTCAGATCCTACCAGATATGTGAGTGTAGCGTGGGAACACGTTAAAAGGCATCGTTAGCATCATGGACGTCTCCAAACGATATGACTGTCCATGCTGCCACGTACATGAACTAAGAAAGAATATCAAGAACCACTGAAGTGGCATGCTGTCCGGCGGGATTATCATCTTGCCTTATAATGCTCGTCCTCATGTGGCTGTGGCATGTCAAACATTGTTACGATAATTCCACTGAGAGGTTCTCGAACTTACTCCTTACAGCTCGGACCTGTCACCGTGTGAATACCTCATCTCTTCGGTTCACTCAAGAAATCTCTGCAGGGACGACAATTTGCTGACGATAATGAGACTCAAGCTGCGGTTAAAAAATTGGTTCCACAATCTCGGAGCTTCTTCTGCTGGGGTATCCATGATGTCGTGGACCACTGGGACACTTGTTTCAACCTACAAGGTGACTTTGTCTAGCCTATCTGTTGCGTCTGTATTACTTATTTCCGTTGTATACTAATTTATATTAATAGCATTAAACCATTTATGAAACCGACTGTAGAGCCACTTTCTTTTGAGCAACCCTCATATTTAGAATGATAGTTTCAGAGCACACTTCATTTCTCTTTCAAAGGCATCTGCTCACTTGAAAAATAAAATTGTTCTCACTTTACTATCAGATAGCTCTTTACTTCGCGGTATATTTAAAATAAATCGTGGTTTACAATAAAACCCACACCTTTGTTTTTCATGTAATGCTTTCTTGAAATACTAATGAATGTGCTTTATAATGGTTCTAAAGTGAAATAAAATATGCTAACTTTTTCACGTGACCTCGTAATTTTTTAACGGACACTTTATTAAGTTTTTAGAAAAATAAGTACGTTTTAATATAATTTGAATTAATTTTTAAAATTGCATTCATACAGAAGTGCTTTACTATCAAATTTGAACACGCTAAAAATTTGCTTAGGTCTTTTTCTTCAGAAATGCAATAGTTAGTTAGTGGTCTTAAAATATTTTAAAGCTCTGTAGTCCCGTCACTCTTAAACTTTACTTGAATCTAGCGGCTCTCTTTAAAATAGCTTTTTCATCTTTGAAAATCGTGACATACTTTAGAAAGCAACTGTAGTACATGTATTTTCTTTTTTATGACCAATAGTTTTGGATATTTTCGTGTAAGTCAGCCTTTTGTCCATTTTAATATATATGCAATCTAAATACCCCTAGTCTGTTTTTTTTTTAAATTTCATGAACATTTTCTAAGCCCTATAGCCTCAAAAGATTATTCTTAAATGATGCATACCGATTACCATTAATATGTACATATTCCTATTTACCAAAAGCAGAATGTTATTTAGTTAAGGTCCATAAAATAATTAATATTAACAGATTTGTTTTTATACATTGTCAAATTACTTTTATTATTAATTACTGATTTAAAATTTGAATAAAAATATTAATTAAGCAATGAACTTTTGCCGAATGCAAATGATAGTATAGACACGCATTACTGAAAGAGTTTAAAAAAAATATAAACAGAGCAAAAATTGGAACGAAACGATGTTTTAAACAGAATCTAATCCAAAATGCTAAACTGAGATTTCAATTTTAAAGCTAAATATTAAAAAAAGAAAGAAAAAATTATATATAGTATTCTCATCTCGGTATCTGTAAATTGCACACAATTTAAATTAAAACATGATTCGTTCATCCGAGCATTAGGAAAAATACAGAGACTTAAAATTTATATTATTATCACACACATACACACACGCACATGATTTTTGAATAAAAACTGAGACTATTGAAATAAATTTATAAGAAATTGTTTTTGAATCTCGTCAGAAAAGAAAAGGATCTTAGAATTTTCAAATCATATTGAACGAAGCAATTTAATTTTCGGCCAATTCACAAACAAATACTGCTCCTGTTTTTAAAAGAGTCGCATAAAATTAAAGGGATCGATAAACATCAAAAAAGATTATCTATTTCATAGATTTTGAAGAAACATTTAAAAAAAACTCTTATATATGTTTTTATTTTTAAGATTCTAAGTAAAATATTCAAAATCTATTAACAGTTAATCTCAATATTTTTCCAAATATCTTTCAATTTCTCCCACGTAGTTTTGCAACTTTTTAAAGAAATTAATTCATCAATTATTTGAATGTTTATTTCTCGCGAGAGCTTATTTGAATTCAAGTAATATATGTATTTCTTATCAAAGATGAAAATAACACCGGTATAAAACGAGTTTTTTAAACATGGATTTTATTTCACCCAAACTTCACACTTCACTCAACATAATTTTTTTACGTCTTAAATTTTAAGAGCGAAAGAAAACGTTGAGTCAAATTGAATTTATTCAATTACATTTTGTGAGGGGATAGTTTATTTTGCTGGTTTCAATACTCAACTTTTTCACGTTGTTAAGCAATTGGATTTATGAGTAAGCTTTAATTATTCAAATAATTAGTTTTGATCAAGTAATTTTTATTAATTATAATTAAATTTTTGTACTGTCATCCAAAACAATTGCATATAGAAAACTTCAGCTCAATTAAACGTTTTAAAATGTTAGAAGAAAGATTTTAAAGTTTTTATGCAGACATAGAGTTACAATGTGAGTAGAAAAAAAACCCATTAAAAATAATTCAAGACAAAATCTGAATATAATATAAGTGGATAAGTTCTTTTTTTCCACTTCTGCTATAAACTGCATATTTATGTCTCTATTATTGCATAAGAAACAAACTCCACAATTTAGTCCGTATATTTTATTTGTAGATTAACCTTCCCTTCAGTTCCCTGTCTAAATTGTGGAGGTAAAGATAGGTGGTGTCGCCATCTATCGTCCCTTCCGAGAATTTCGCCGAGCTAATTCGTACTGTCACCTGTATTGTGCTCAAGGCCAACTCCAACGGCAGGCGTACTTCTAGCCCCTTGCCACGATGAATTTCGTGGGCCTCGATCTGACAACGTCATACAGGTGGCATGATCCACAACTCACAACATTTGTAAATTATTTGTTAACCCTTTAAATGTCAAGTTATTTTGATATGATTTGAGTACACAAATTATCATATTTTTTTATTGCAAAAATCAAATGTCTAAAATAAAATATTCTTAGTAGTTAAAAGTGATACTTTGAATTCCATGTATAAACATTTTTATGATTTTGCAGCAACTGCATATTCGCTTGTGGTGGCTGCTACACAGCGTGGTAGTAGCAAAGTTCGTTTCTAGTGAAGCCTTATTTTCTAAAATAAAAATGAATACGTATTAATAGTTCCATATTTCAGTTTTGTGTGGTATAACTGGAAACACTTTTCCAAGCACAAACCAACTCCACAATTATTACACCAGAACCTCGTGTTTTCTTCCTCCTTTTTTACCATTTGTATCCTTTTTTGAAAAGCAAACTTTGCACTGTCTTTTAGGCTCACGTTTCGCAGGAGTAGGAGAAATATGGATAGAAAATGTCGTTCACTAAGACGGACATTGTTATTTACTGTAGATGGTCAGCCAGGATTCTTTTGTCCAGAAGCTGCATCATCATATTTCTAAAATTGCTCTTCTACAACTTGGATTCGAAATTTTAAAAATTGCATACACATTTCCCAACTCCATTTTTATAGAGTAAAAATGAGTTCTAAAGTACCTTATCTAGAGTAAATGTAAAAATATCTTTTTAAAATATTATTTTCTGGCGTTTTCAGATTGTCGGATGAAAGGATATTTCCTGATTACAGTGATCTACACTATCCTTAGTTAGATTGTAGTCAAAAACAATCTTTGGCTTGAGTACATCTTTTTATTTATTTATTTATTATTTATTTTATTTTTAAGGATTATCATGAATATCGCTTATCAAACTCCATCGATTGAATTGAGCCCAAATTAAATTTTCCCGTTATAGATTCGGGTTTCACAAAAAGATGAAGTTGAAATAAACTTCTCCTGATATATATTCGGGTATAATATAAAGTAGCTCTCAAAAAAAGTTATCCCGTATATAATACTAGTAGAGAGAGCACTATAAGAGCTCTAGTGCCTAACCCGAGATAATCTCGGGTATGACAGTTAAAAAGTTAAGGGATAAAATACACATACAATAATAAACAAATAATAATTTCATTTCATCGTCAACAATCTACATTAAATATCTTCCGACTTTTAATTTTACTGCTTTCAATCATCATTAATCACTCTAATCATTTTTATTTAAAATGTGTTAGTATCATAAATATTTCTAAGTAACTGAATTCAAAGAATGAATAAAACGAATAAAATTGATAACAGAATACACAAGTTAACAATACTACAATTATTATAATTCAAAAACACACGTATATAAAAACATCATATCTCAAATTTTAATATTGAATTTACGATTAAAAATTATTTGACACCGAAAACTTTAAAAGGAAGGGGAAGTAAAAAAATATAGTAGAATCAATAGATGTTGATGTTACTAAAACATTTAAGAATGTAATTATGCAAATTTAAAACTTAAAAATTATATTATGTTACCGAAAATTAAGTCAATATTGAATTAAGAACTCCAATATGTGTGCGTGTGTGTTATTAAAATATTTTTAAAATATCCAAAGCTTTTACAGCAAAGCTTGCTGAATCAATAATTTTTTTTTCAATTGACCTGAATCAACTAAAATGTTAATTTTGTTTCGACTCTTAGAAAAAAAAAATTGAGTGTTATATTTTTTGCTAAGTTCATCCTTAAATGAAATTATATATTTTTTGGTAAATGAATACCTTTGGAGAAGAAAAAATCTAATTAATTTCAAAATTTTTGCATGAATATTTTGACTTTTTTTCAGTAATAATTGGTTGCAATGCAGATACAAATTTTTACATCCATAATCGAAAACATTTTGATGTTTAAGGCTATTAAAACTAATTTTTTTATTATAGGAAGAGAAAATTAAATATTTATAATTTTAAACCATTAAAAAGATTTAATAAATATTTCAAAATATCTTTTTATTGTTTCAGTTTTAACTAATTTATTGGTTACCAAGATCTTAAGGTATCCGCGCGACTACGTTCGGAACCGTGATTTTAAAAAAGCGCATAAATGGATAGTTTTCATATTTAGTGTCACAGATTAGAATACACGTATAAAATTGTTTTAAGGACATCATGACAAAAAAGATTATTTAAATACAATATTTTGGCAAAAAAAATTAACGTAGAATAACCTTTTTTTCAAAACCTCCTTTTATAAAAAATGCTTTTATAATAATAATATTTTGCTTAGATAAAATAAAAACTTTTCCAGAGAGTCTCAACTTGGATTTTTGAAAAATTCACATTTTCAGAGTTATCACCAATTGAAATAATTTTATCGGGTTTTTTTTCTTAAAATTTCTCCCCTCTGTTGTAGTAAAATATGGATAGATCCACTTCTACGTTATATGTTTCAAAAATTCGAGTTGAGCCTCTGTACAGAGGTCTGAGCTATATACAGACAAAATATTATAATAATAAAATCATTTTTCATAAATGGAGAATGTTTTGAAAATTGGTCATTCTATGTAAATTTTTCGTCAAAATATTTTGCTTAAGTAATTTTTTATTGTAATAATATTTTTAAAACAATTTTATATACGTTTTCTAATCTAAGGGACACTAAATATCATAAATATTATTCATTTATACGCTTTTGTAAAACCACGGTTCCGAACGTAGTCGGATACCTTAAGTGAAGTGACTTCTGTGAAGTGTGGTTCCTGCCAGAATCAGTAGCCAGAGTAGCCGCCATTGTTGGAGATCACCGCTGCCACACGCCTCGGCATTGATTCAAAGAGACTTTGGATGTGTTCTTGGGGTACAGCAGACCAAGCAGCTTCCATACGTTGCCAAATTTGATCTGGTGTAGCAGCTGGGGGTGTAATTTGAGGCAATCGTTGAGAAACCATGGACCACATGTTTTCTATCGGCGAAAGATCCGGAAAGCGAGCAGGCCAGGGAAGCAATTTAATCTGGTGATTGACGAAGAACTTTTGGACAATGCGTACTAGAGGAGTGCGAGAGTGATATCTAATACCGCCCCAAACCATAAACCCGGTGCAGCACCAGTGTGGCGGTGCATAACGCAGCTGTTCAGCATCTTCTCTCCATGGTGTCTCCAGACTCGAATCCGACCATCGTGGTGTAGCAGACAGATGCGTGACTCTTCAGTAAAGACAACTTCATTCCATTCTGCCACCCACATCCTTCTTTTATCGCACCATTGGTGGCGGAGACGTCTGTGGTTCTGCGTCAAGGGTAGACCAAGCAATTGACGTATTGCGGACAGACTACTCTGCTGTAAACGGCATCGAATGGTACGCGCAGACACTGAATGATGCGTTACAGATTCAATGTGCTGTGCTATGGTTCGTGATGTGACTGAGCGATCCGTCACTGCCATGTGCACAATTTGCCTGTCCTCACGTGAGTGGTGCACTGAGGTGTATCCGATTGACCACGTCGGTCCGTCGTACCCTCCTGCATCCAAAGGTCACATATCCGCATTACAGTTGTTTGGTTTCGTCCAACACGACTACCGATTTCTCTGAAAGATAATCCACAATCTCTGTAGGCCACTATCCTTCATCTGTCAAACTCGGATACTAGATCAAAAGCTGATCGCTGCTTTCTACGAGACATAACTGATCGTTTTTTGAAAAAAACCACAAGAAAAACACAATTGCCGAACATGAAATCGTTGAAATCTCCAAGCCTTAAATAGCGCTTTGAGGTGTCGCCACAGGCACGCGTGATGTGTGTCTGCTCTGAAATTATATATAATCATTTGCATATATCACCTCCGCTAATGCATGCTATAAATTTCATGTTATTTGCATGCTTCCTTCAGGGTGTTGCATTTACGGTGGCCAGCAGTGTATATACAGATTATGCAAAGCTATCTTCAAAATCAATTAACTGTATTTCAGGGTTTTTTTTATTGCAATTTAACTTACAGACATTCTTTAAAATCTCAAGAGAATTATCTTTCTCCCCAACGTATTACAAATATATTTAATCGTTTAAATATTAGATACAACTACTTTTATTATTTTATGAAATGACTGCTACAAAGAAGCCTGAAATAGATGGTTCTTTGAAATATATAGACAATATTCTACATATTTTCTGTAATCAATGTAATAACTTCCATGCCTTTACCTGTCGTTGTTGAAATAACGTATATTTTATTTTTACAACAAAATACATGAAGAATATCTTGGTTTCAGCTATAAACCTGCAAAGCTTGAAAATCTGTTATTTGTTAGAAGAAAGCCAATTTTTAAGTAACTAGTGGGTTTAAAATAAAGGTGCGCATATCCTAAAGAATACACGAGAATCTTAAAAAAAAGTGAGCGTATAAAAAAATAAAAATTAACACTATCAAAAAACGAAACTTCATGTGAAACCCACAGGAGAGAAGCGACCACACACCCATTCACTCATTTACTCAACGTGTGTTCTCAGGAACTATTAGACCTGGAATCTTGAAATTGGCAAGCATGTCCCTTTTGTTGAGTAAAGGTCCGCTAAGCACGGATTTGAGAACATCAATTCCCAATGGGCGTTGAGGAGGCTCATAGACAAAAAGTTCCAATTTTTAGCTATAACACCCTCAAATTAAAGCTCTGTAAACATATTTCTTCCTTTCTTAGCGGAAATCTCTTCAAAGGAAGAAATATGTTTGCAGAGCTTTTTAATTTGAGGGTGTTATAGCTAAAAATTACCGTCTTTCAGCAATTAGATCAGCAGAATTTAAATTAGGTAAGCATGTGTTTATTTTGCTGAGTAGGGATTCACTAAAATTAGTGTTTAAGGGAATGGACTATTGGGGGAGAGGGCTGTAAATGGTAAATATAATTCTGTTTCAGAAATATTCGACTCGTATCCTTTCAAAATCAAGATGCGTGGCGTATAAGAATATTTTTCAAAACAATCGGAAGCTTAATGCTAGGACTTCGATAACGATAACCCAAAAAGAATGTATCATGTCATGAAATCTCCAGCAAAGGTAATGGTTGATATATATAAGAGGCGCATCCAGAAAGTAAGTTTTCTGATGTTTTCCCCTTTAAAGTAAACGTAATTTGCCGTGCCAATTGAGCATGTGTAACAGATCTATGACGTATCAATCATATGCCAGCCGCACAGGCGCCGTCCCGTCTCGTGCCAGTAGCGCGGTAGCAGTGGTCCGAAATGGAAACTCTTATTCTTTCTCCCGCCGCCTGCGAGTTTCGGTCGGTGACATAGTTCTTGAATGCATAAAACATTGCGCCTATTGAAATTCATCGTCGATTCTTGTTGGCCTTTGTTCCTTTCATCATGCAGATTTATCTGTGTTAACTGCTAACCGTATCTGACGTCATTGCAAATCGTGTTCGTTTTTCATTGGTCCTGACGTCAGAGGTGGTTTAGTATATGTATGTATTTTTCTTTATGGAATCGAGGTGAGTTCCAGAGATGCAGAAATATTTTAATAAACTTAAATACAACTACTGTGTGCTTCCCTTCAGAGTCAAGCCACACTTTACCTACAAATTTCAGGTAACAATTCTGTCAGGTCTATAGGCTGAACATCATGAGTAAGCAGATGGTGCGTCGCTGGTGTAGGCAGTGTTCAGAGGGTCGTCAAAGTGTCCTTGATGAAGAGCGCAGTGGACGATCGTTCCTCATCAATGTTGATTTGGCTGAGCTTGTGAGACAGCGCGTGATGGAGAGCCGTCGCTTCATGATTACGGAGCTGAGCAGCCAATTTCCGCAGATATCGCGATCCTTGTTGCATGAGATTGCCACTAAGCACCTGCTGTTCAAAAAATTGTGTGTTAGGTGGGTGCCGAAAAACCTGACACCCGAACACAGAATTCAACGCTTAGGAGCACCCCGGAAATCAAGCTGCAGTCAATGCATTGGCGCTATAGTGGATCTCCGGTGAGGACGAAATTCAAATAGATGCTGTAGGTACGGAAAGTGATGTGCACAGTGTTCTGGGATAGGAAGAGCATTCTGCTCATTGACTTCCTTCCATGTGGTGAAACAGTAAACGTTGACCGTTACTGTGAAACACTGCGGAAATTGCAACGTGCCATTCAAAACAAGAGGTGTGAAAGGCTTAATGCAGATGTTGTGCTCCTCCGCGACAATGCTCGTCCACATACGGCTCGATGCACAGCAGCTGTTTTGACGGAATTTGGCTGGGAGTTGTTTGATCAGCCCCCTACAGCTCTGATCTTGCTCCCAGCGATTTTCACGTTTTCTTGCACCTCAAGAAATTCCTGTCCTCCGGTGAGCGTTTTGGCAATGACGAAGAGCTGAAGACATCTGTCACGCGCCTGTTCCATTCACAGGTGGCAGAGTTCTACCACAGAGTGATACAAAAGTAGATCCCACGCGATTCGACAAATGTCTTAATTCTAATGGTGGCTATGTTGAAAAATAGCTGAAACATTTCTGTGTACTTGTTGCCAATAAATATGTTCCTGAAAGTGTGAGCTCTTTTTTTAAAAAAAAAATTTGGGAAACTTATTTTTTGGATGCGCCTCGTACTTAACGTAATGTATGTATGTTTGTATATATATTGCTACGAAGATCGGGGCTCGAGGATTTTATGCAATCAGTCTCAAAGAGCAAGCCAGTTTATGAGGAGATGGAAATTTATTGTCTTAAAATAATTCTTAGAAATGCAGGATACAACAGTAAAATTTGCAAATTAAAGCTCAGAAGGTCTACACACCTTCTACAGCACACAGACAACTATCAGTATCTAAAATACAAGTATATTAAAGATTATCTACAAATACTCGCTCGTCCTATTTAACAGCCGAAATAATCGCTGGTTGACTCTTCAACGGCGCAAGTCAATACAAACTTTTCAACAGCCTTTCTTACTCTTCAACGGTTAAAATAATACTAACTCAGTTTCAGCAAGCGACTCCTTCTTTATAGTCTGCAAGGGTTTTTCTCAAAACATCCGCTTGCGTTATAGATCGTGATATTGGTAGATTTCGACAGTAATTTCCAGAAGCATCCATATAGTCGCCAACTCACTAAAAATAGTCGGCAATACGGTCAACAAAAATTATGCCAACTTGGCTCTATCGCCAACATTTAGCCAAATTTCCATTGAATCGTTATTATAATGTAAGGAACTGCGTTACTTGTAAATATTACAATTTTGAGCATAAAATAAATACAACAGAGTGTAATATTAACGTATTAAACATCCAGATATAAATTATTTACTCTATTTTAAGCATTCATTACAAAAATTCGTAACAATATATATAAGCAACGAGTAAAATTCCTACCTTAGAAGTAAGACAAATCACACTTTTTCACGTACGACAAAATTTTGAAAGGTTGATAGTAACCCATTGTAAGATATTTCCAAGGAAATTTTAAAAAGTTCATTATTAACATGTTTTAATATAAATAAAGGCTAAAATTTGTAGAGTAAATGTATCAGTCTTAACATTTTGAGGAGATATTACTCTTAAAAATTACTATCTAATTCTTATATGTATGTTAAATATTTATAAATTAGTAAAACTGAATTTTTTATAAATGCTAAAAATATTTCATTCCCATGAACTCTTTTTTTAACCTATACTTTTAGCTAACTCGCTAAAATATGATGACTTACTAATTTATTTTTAAGTGGAAATCAATTTTAGTTTCTCTTATTACTACTGATATGAAAATTCACTATTAAATTATTGAAATCAGAAGAATCTCACAGATATATCAGTGAACTGAACTCAGTGGCGCAACAGCCCATGAGGGCCAAGGCCTACTGTGCCTATCTCAGCTTACGTTCAAAGTATTTTATTTTTTTTTACTTCATGCCTAAACACTACATAAAATCTTACACATATAAAAGCTAAACAAAATAAAATTCCTTAAGCGAATTTCTGATCATCAATAATTTTTAATCTATTTTTAATAGTCTTCACAAATCTGTAAAGTAAAAACTATCTTCTAATATCAAGACATAAGAGAAATTTAATATTTATTTCTTCATGTTAACTAATTATTCATTATTTTTTTTGAAGATTGGGTAATTTGTAATATTTTTTGCGTCTTCTAGGATCACATATATGTCAAGAATAAAATACATTTACTTGCTAACAGTAATTTTTTTCTTTTACGGACTCATGAATACAGTTTTTCAAGTAGATTACATAGATGAAATTTAATTGTTTGTTATAATTTTATTGTAAAATTATTCAACTGTAGCGGTAGGGCCAGCTCTAGCAGTTTTTCCACCCAGAGCAAAAATAAGAAATGCCACCCCTCACTCTAAAGTAAAAAAAAAATTCTTTTTGTAAATAATAATAATAATAATTGTTTATTATAGTAATTTATACAACAACTATAAATACAACCATAAAACTTGAATAGTTCATGCGAACAAAAAGCCAGCATAACAGTATCTATATATATAAACTAAAAATTTTTCAAAATTAAAATTATGAAGTCCAAATTTAACTTTTTTCCCCTGACAAACCCACATTTACATCTGTACAGAGCACGCAGGAAAGATAGAATGGATTTACATTTGTTTTAATCTAAAAGATTTTTCTACTTATACAACTAACACACACACAAAATACTTTCCTTTTTTAAAAAAAAATCTCACATCATATAACACTAGGGATTATAATCATAATAAACACTAAAATTAACTCAAATGAAAATACTCAAAAAGAATAATAATAAGGCTGTAATAGTAAAAGTAATAACACAAAAAAGGCATTATGTAAGTTTCTCAGTTTGATAAAATTCTTACTTTTAGCTTCCTCAAAAAATGTCATTTCGAAATATTTTTAATAACTTTTAAATATTAACACATTCAGTCAGATTTCAAAAAATCTATTTATGATGATAACAATAGAGTCTTACTAAATTTATTTCTCTGTAGAGTAAAAAAAAGAGTGTATATATATATATATATATATATATAACTCACCTATAACTAACTTAATTCATAAACTTTAAATATTCAGAAAGACCTTTTTGATACTTCAATCAGCAATACACAATTACTTAAATAACCTACTTATAATAACAAAATAATATTATTAAACTTATCTCTTAATGTATAAAAAAGAGAGAAAAAAAATCTAAAAACACATCTTTTATATTGACTTAACAAGATGTTTCAGAAAAAGGATTCATGATTGATGATTCAGAAGAGAAAAATCAAAATTTACAATAAGCAACAGACAATTGAACATTTTTTTTTAAATCCTGGGTAACAGTAATAAAATATGCACAATGTCTCGTTCTGGAAGTGGAAGCTCTCTTTCGAAAAACAATTTCGTGTCAACAATATTATTTTAAATTAATGCAAAGATAAAATGTTACAATCCATATACTCTTAAATATAACTATGGATACAAGTATAGAAAATAATTTCATTGACATTAAAAAAAACCTAGTTTTTTTTTAACTCAGTAAGCCTTTCAGTTAAAATTGTTATTACAAATTTTACAGCATTGGTCGGCATTTCAATTTAATTTAAAATAAAATAATTATGTTCCAGGTTTCTAAACTATAAGGAATAATATTTCAAAGAATATTTTCGTATAATATTTTTTGTAACATAAAAAAATATTTTTCAAATTTGGTCCAAATGCCAACTCTAAAATTTGCCGCCCCAGACAGGGGTCCGGTTTGTCCTGCCCTAAAGTCGCCCCGGTACTGATCATTAATTATAGTAATTTATCCTCTTTCTTTACTCTTTATGCAATAGTTTATTAGGTATATTAATTAATATATAAGAATTTATGCTACACACACACACACACAGAATGCTCTGTTTGTTTTGTTGTATTAACAAACTGAAATTAAAAAATAATCACTAAAGACTGTCCAGAAAAGCAATCGTCCCACATCTTTTCTCTGAAAGAAGACTACAGCGCGTGCGTCGCCAGAAGCCGCAGACTCCTACAAGTTGCTTGCCAGTTTCACTAACGCTCAGAAGTGACACAGGTCTGCATTTCTCCTCTCGCCTTCCTTCAAATAAATGTAAGTACGAACGTTAGCTCTGTTTTCACCTCCGTTAAATTTAAGGAGACGATTGGACCATTAAAACTAATTTCTTAAATTATTAGCTTAATTAGCTGAAATTGGAATCAATATAGTAAATGATTATTATATTTCACAATTTAAATACATATATATTTTTAAAATATTATAAAATGATTTTTTTTAAAAAAAATTAAATTTTTTAAACTATTTTTAAAAATGTTCCATATGCACTTGTTTTCAAGATATGAAAATAGTTTCTTATATATATTTATGAACTACAACACGCAAAATATATCTGTACATAGATTTTAAATTCAGAATAAAATTTAATGAAAAAAAGATAAGTTTTCTATACTCTTTGAAATATTTCACCAATCATCACACATTCAAGATATTCAAAACAACACAAAATATGATCTATTAAATATTTTCGAAAACTAATGCAAAAATTTGTGAATTACTTCATTTTTCATAAGTTGTGAAAATTTCGAAGAGATATGACGTAATGTGAAACGCAAGGAGCATTTTACGTAACAATGACAGGGGAAAATTAATGAACTAAGGAAAGTACACATTTTTTAAACATTTATTTTTGTAAAATAAAAAAAAAATCTCAGTAATTATTAATAAAATTGACGAAATATTTAATGAAATGTAAGGAATATTATTAGTATAAAAAATCACAATCGCAATTTTGATCAAAATTTGACATTGTGAAGACTAATGTTGATGTAATAAAAAAATATTCTATTGTTAATACATTAAACTAAATTGCGTATTTGACTAAATGACGCAATGAAAAGCTTTTTTAACAAATGGCTTTGATTAATTAATTTACTTTTTTCAATTGCCCGTCTAATAAAATAAAGGGTACGATGATTCATAAAAGTATTTTCGTAGAACTTTTAATATTTTGAGATTTTTAAACAAAGGTATTCTTTTAGATATCTGATAACATTTAAAGCTTTTCTTAAAATGTTTGTATTGTCGTTAGTATTTTCATGATTTTAACCATTGAACTTACTTAAAATATAAAAATGGCTGTCAACATAAGAATCAAAACTTTTTTTAACGCTTGAGAGATATTAGTCCGAGTAATTATTATTATTTTTACTTATTTAGCATTTTTTCATAACTATATTTTTAGTCACAATATAAATTAGAAAACAATGCATTTATCAACTATTTAAACATTTGAAAATTTATGTATTTTCAGCTTAGTATAGTCATAAAAATTAATACATTAAAAATTAAATGGATTAATGCACAATCATTAAAAATTAATTAAATGCATAGTCATTAAAAATTAAATGGTTTATTACAATATCACATTATATATTTTTTATTTGTTTCAGTACTTTCTTCTGCTCTTTGCGTAATTTACAATGGATTCCGAAAAAAAAGGCATAGACAAGGTCGAGGAAGGGGCCTGCTCATCTTCAGGAGAAAAACCTGAAGATAAAAAGCCAAAGGTATTGAAACTTTGTTTTAAATAATTAGTAAAAAATGGTTAAAGAATTGCATTTGTTACACACAAATAGCTTATAGTTTAAATATTCATTTGGGTGTTGCTGATTTTATTCAAACCCTTGTGATATGTTCATATATTCAAAATTTATATAATTCTTAATTTCCTCTTTATTTTTTCCATAAAATGTTACAGAATTCAAACATAAATTCTGATATCCTTAAAGCCTCAAAGGTTTTTTCTGGGGGTGTTAGGTATTCTTAACTGTAATTTTACATAACTCCAATGTGTGAACATTCTTAAGAAAAAAATTCCCAAGTTATATATTTCTAAAAATCACATTTTTCCTGAATAGTTAAGATATCTTCATTTTTTTCGTCTTATTTCAATTTTAGAGTCCATATTGATACAACGCAACTTAAGTAAGCAAAAGGTGCAACTTTTTAAAAAATATCTTTTGCATTATGGCGCATGAGCAATGATTTTTTTAATATATTTATGCACTCAATGTCTACTTTTATGAATCAGTATGTAAACATTTATGATTTTTTGAAAGTATAAAGTTATTTCTTATAAAAAAAATACTTTTTTTCAGGATTCCCAAGAGAAACCTATAGATAAGAGAATGGTTAATCTTCTGGAGGTAAGGGATGTATAAGATATTCATATGCAAATGCAATGCGTAACGATAAAAAGGCTAATTTTGATATACGTTTTAACTTGATAGAAGCAAATTCTAGATTTACAAGAAGCCACATTTAAATGAGGAATCTCATAATTATCTGTATTTTTCCATACTAGAAGTTTTAATGATAATATTTTTTAGGCATATATGAGATTTATATTACTAGAAATATAAGGAAAATCACAGAATGCAGTGAAAAGGAGTAAAAATTATTAAATCGGTACATTTTGATTTTCCTAAATCATGTACCAAATCCGCATTAATGTTTAACCTAGATTTGATCATTAACTATTGCATGAATTTTGACTTAATAATATCTGTCCAATATGCTCAGCTAAACATTACGCTATATTTTTTTTATATAACTAGGAATTGGGGACTTTATCTTCTTGGTCTTAAAATTCTGAAACAGACAATGAGACGCAATTTTTCTTTATTATAGGTATATATCGAAGGTGGCATGATCTTACTTTCAAGTGTTTAGCTGATAAATAATTAGGTAAATTAATTTTTAGAAAAAATTAAGGCATAGGCATTTTTAGCATGGGATTTTTCAAGTAAGTGAAGACATTAAAAAAAGAAAAAATGGACTGTTGGTTTCTGAAAAATTTTAAATAAAAAAGAATAAAACTAAAGATAGCCGATTTTTTGAAGAAACATAACTTTTTTTTCATTTGTGTGTTATTTTCGAGAATTTTCTCAAAATGTATATAGAAGGATATTTTTGTTCAGAATTTCTTCGCAAATGAGTCTGTAAATGGTAAGTAATTTTCCCAAGAAATAATTCGTGTCAAAGATTTGACCACTTATGCTTTCATTTAAAAGTCTAATATATTATTGAAAAAAATGTTATTTGTATACTGCTTGAAATTAATATATAATTGAATAATAAATCCCATTGAAATACAGGTTTTTATGTGAATTTAGCGTGTTTATATTTATATCTGTTCTTAAATTAAAACTGAATAAAAGTGAATCAAACTGTTTTATAAACGTGATACTTAAAATCCCATACTTTGATGTACAATAAATGCTTTTGCAAAACAAATGTTCTTTTTCTGAATGAATTTGTAACTGTTAGCATGAACGATAAGTTAAGAAATATTAAAATTCCTAGCTCTTATACTGGGGGCAATTTTATTATTCAGAGCTCAGGTAAGTTATTCAAAGTTCCAAACTGAAAAATAGTTATAAATAAACTATAATAACAATGTTAAGAATTGGCATTTCTTAAGGGGACGCGGTATGGTTTATAAAAGAATCTTTGATTTAATGGTTTTTACAATCTTTTTTTTACTTTTAAACTATGCGCACTCATTGCATAAGAATTTGCGCACCAAAAAATAACTGTGCGATCGTAACGAAACGAAACTTGGCGTAAAGGTACATGTCGGGCAGATATGCAAATGATTAGAAATGCATCGTGATTACGAATTACGTAATGCCGCTAGAGGGCGTTGAACTTCGTTCTCCTTGGAATATAAAACAAATAAACAGAGCTTGTGTGAGTGTATTTAATCTTTCAAAATGGAGACGCTGAGGTAGACATGCCGTTACACCGCCATCGAAGACAATATGAGCAGCTGTCGAGAGGGAAAGAATAATCGGGATGATGAAAGCTGGGTGGTTAGTTTGACGAGTAGCTCGTCAAGTAGGTCGTTCTGATTTGACTTTGGGGAGGTGTTGGAACCAGTGGACAGAATAGACGTCATTTACACGGCGACAAGGCACAGGACACCCTCCACAGATCAGTCGTCGAGAAAACGACACACACAAGTAGAACCAGCTGCCTCATTGGCCGCTGTCCAGATTCAGGTAGCCTCTTCTCTACGGGCTCCTGTGTCTTCCCAAATCATCGCAAGACGCCTGGCTGAGGGACGTCTGGTATCGCGGCGCCCATTACGTGTGCTGCCAATGACACCTACTCACCGACGCCTTCGTATGGAATGGTGTCGCGCACGACGGGATTGGATTGCAATGGAATGGAACCAGGTCGTCTTCAGTGATGAATCTAGTTCAATCTGAGCAGTAATCAAATCATGTTTGTGCGTGGAGGCTCCGTGGTGAACGCCTCAGTCCTGCATTCGCTTTACAGCGACACACCATTCCCACAATTGATGCAATGGTATGGGGTGCCATTGCTTACGATACACGGCCACCGCTAATACTGATCCATTGCACAATGACAGCCCAGTGGTATGTTCATGACATCCTTCTGTCACATGTGTTGCCACTCATGACAGGGCTTCCAGGATCCATTTCTCAACAAGAGATTGCTCGACCACACACAGCAAGGATGTTACAAGTCTACCTCCGCCACATTACCACTCTTCCCTGGCCAGCTCGATCCCCTGATTTTTCAACAATCGAGCATATCTGGGATCATTTGGGACGGCAAGTTGAACAGCCTACGAGTTTGGTTGAACTAGAGACGCGTTTACAGTAACTGTGGAATGAGATGTCTTAGGACATAATACGGAACTTGTATGTCTCAATGCCTGCTCGCATCGTGCATTCGTGCTAGAGGGGGTCCAACAGAATACTAAGACTTCCGTTCATTTGTAATTTCCATCTGCAATAAATGATCATTTTTCGTTGATTTTCTAATCACTTATACTTATATCAAAGTAGTACTTACATATATAAGATTTCTTTCCTTTTTTTGACGACCTTTTCTTGGTGCGCAAATTTTTATTGCAATGAGTGTATATGTATTTCTTAACACAGTTTTTGTGCTCAAAATATTTAAAAAATCTAACTATTTAAATTTAAAAGAAAAATTTTAAAAAAATTTGCAGATAATTTAATATGCAACTCTTACTACTGTAGTACACACATGAAATTTGATTCACAAGTTACTTAAAATACGTATAACAAAAGTTGGTATGGGTTTCTGATAACATGACTGATATTTGAAATATACCATTTTTGTACGAATGCTTATTGAAAATTCCTTAAAAAATGTATAAATTTTAAATTTAACTATTTTTTTTAAAAAGTCAGTATTGCTTTCTCATATAAATCAGTTTAAACATTTTATTTGATATTGAAATGTGAACAAAAATGAACATCTAAATTATAGTAACTCTGAAGTTTTTTAACATTAAAATTTTATGAGATTATAGAAAATTACATAAAAAATAATTTAGACTAGAAAACAATTTATTTGAATTTTTGACCGATTGTTGTCAATTGAATCATACTGTGTCCCCTTGAGTAAACGACGAAAGACATTGTTTAATTTTATGAGCTGCTGAATTCTGATATTTTATTCAGAATAAAAAATAACTCACAGAGAAAAAATAAGGCTTCAGCTTTTGGAACGACTGTTACGCTAGGTAAGAGAATACTTGAATGCATGTCAATACGCACACCTCCCTTATTTTCTCTCCTTCTTTCTGTATATCTTTTTTTTTCAGAATCTTAAATTGTTCAATAGCATACCTTAAAATATTAATGTGATTTAAACTACTCTGTATAAATTATGTTTAGTTAAAATTCAGAGATATAAAATAATTAAAGATTGAACAGTGAAGATTACTTAATACGAGCGATTTAAATTACTTTTAATCAATAAGCTTAACATATATAAGATCAATCATTAATCCCTTAACTGCCATCGGCGTAGATATACGTCTTGCTCTACTGATGCGTTAAGTGCCGTGGACGGATATATCCGTCCTTCCAAAATATGATATTTTTCTTTGCACTGCTATCATTAAAACTACTCCGAAGGCTTTAGGGTTTACAATCCCGTGCTGTATTTTCAATCCCAGGATTTCGGGATTACATTAATCATTGATCCAGGGATTAGGACTAGACCATATGAGAAATACTTACACATTAGCATAGTTGAAATTACGTAATAAAAGTGAAAACATAAATAAAAAATTGGTTTAATATGATTATTTATTGAAACAAATCAAAACGAAACTTAATTCATCATTAAAAAAACAAATAAAAAATACCACATAATGGATTCAATAAAAATAGTGCAATTTGAATTAATTAAAAATTGACCCATTTGAATTAAAAATCGATATGTTTGAGATTTTTAAAATCTTATTGTAAATTTAAAACAGAATAAAAAGCCCTTCGCTTATTTTCATTAAAACACTGTATTTTTTTTATGATTAATATATTTAGAATTGCTAACTGCATGGGGACAACTGCACATTCTAAGGAACTAGATTTTGCAAAAGTAAAATTATGAAGTCTGAACTGAATTTTTTTTTTCCCGACAAACTCGCATATATCTGTACACAACACGTAGAAAAGATAGAATGGTTTTACATATATTTTAATCTAAAACCTTTTTCTACTTATACAACTCCTACAAAAAAAATGCTTTCATTTTTTTAAAAAATCTTATTAATGTATAACAATAGAAATTAATCCTAATAAGCACTAAAATTAACTCTAATAAAAATACTAAAAAAAACAGTCTTTAATATTAAAAATAATAATTATAAGTGCATTGTATATTTCTCAATGCAAAAAATTCTGTCTTTTAGCTTCCTCAAAAAATATCTTTTCGAAATATTTTTAACAACATTTAATATTAATACATGAAATCTAGTTTGAAAATATATTTATAATAATGATTACAAAATAATATTACTGAATGTATATCTTTCTGTAGATTAAAAAAAAAGGAAACATTGAAATATAACTCTCCTATCACTGAGTTAATTCACAAACTTTAAATATTCAGAAAGAATTTTGAAGAAATGCCTTTTCGGTACTTAAGCTTAAACAGCTTACGTGAGAATATACTTATAATAACAAAATAATATTACTAAAATCATCTCTTGATGTATAATAAAAGAGAGAGAGAGAGAGAGAGAGAAATCTAAAAAACCCATCTTTTATATTGACTTAACATGATAATTCAGAAAAATGCTTCATCATTGATGATTCAGAAAAGAAAAATCAAAATTTATTCCTAACATCAGACAAATGAGTCACAATTTTCTTTGTTACTCGGGAACAGCAATGAATGTTGCGCAATGTCTGGTTTCGGAAGTGGAAGCTCTCTATATAAATTTTCTGAGAATTAAATTCTTAGAAAATTTTGATGAGAAAAAAAACTTAAAATATAAAATTCAGACAAAAATTAAATACCGGGATTTTGGGATTTGAAGAAACACCGGGATGCAAACCCTAGAAGGCTTTGAAATGCAATAAAATGACATTGACAATGTTTGGGAAGGATTGACTTCTTTCAGAGAAAAATGTGCTTATTTATGCCTTTCCTTTGCCCCTCAATGCTCATATGTGAAAAATGGTGGCACTGGGGAGTAAATAGCGTAAACTTTAATCAGCAATTAAAGGGTTAAATTTGATTCTTAGTTTCCTTTTAATAGGATTTTTTCGTGCTATACTTTATCATTTAACTGAAATAAATGTTCGTTTTTTTTAAATATTAATACTTTTAAAAATTCAATTTATAATATTAAGTTACCTTGTACAAACACTTAGACTGCATAAATATATTCATATTTAAATATTTTTGCATTATTTTGTTCGATGAGAGTTTCAAGGCTAGTTTTTGTCTTAAAATACGTTTTTAGTTAAAATACAAAAAAGGAACAATTAAAAAAAGGTTTTGTTCGAAACTTTTAAGGATAGTTTGTTTTAAAAAAGTAAAGCCTAAAAAAGTAATAATTTAAATGTAAAGTGTAGGCAAAATACTTTCATAAGTGGAAGCATTAAATCCTTATCAACAATTTATGTCTTTTCAGCAAAATTCTGATGATACGCGTTAAGTCTGTCGAGCTCAAAGTCTTCCTGTTATCGTGGTGTGGCAGTTTAGAGAGGGTGGTACCAGATCAGGTGCCGTCCTCGTCACTTAACCGAGGTTGAAAATTACGAGGACCGTCGCCGATTGCCGTCATGTTGCTTTATAGTGCGACGTTAATGCAACTCATTCTCTCTCACAATCAGCTAATTTCTGTGATTCCAAAGAAATATTTCAACTGTCAAATGCGTATCAATAACTGGATGTTTTATTTTATAGTAACATTTAAACATTTCTATGAAAAATAATAAGATGAAAGCTTAACATCATAAATAATTGTTTCAAACAAAAAATCTTATTTAAAATTTATACTTTCAGAGAGTAGATGAATTGTGCTGGAGACTGGAACTAATGACCCGCGAACGACTAACTTCCTTTCCGTATGAAATTCCAGACAACTTGAAACACCTTCAACGCAAGAAGAAAAATGAATGAAAAACAAAAAAAACTTTTATGTTTAAAATTATAGAAATTTTGCACTGCTTATTATTTTATAGCTTTTTTAGGTTTTAAATATTTATCAATTAGCTGTCCCATTTTGTTGCATTCTAATGTGTATCAATCTTTAATAAATAGCTAAAACATCTTCACTGTTGTTAACTTCTTTTTTTGTTGTTGCACTTTTAGCGTTGTACAGTGTCATTAAGAACCCTACCGTCTTTTTTTTCACGAAATCCTGCTTTCCATGTCATCGTCATCATTCACCTCCATCCCAAGTTTGGGATCATTTCTTTTGTTAGGTCGAGTCACAGGTGGCTCTGAATAGTGTCATCTTAGAAAAATCACCCTGTATGTATATATATATATATACATGCTTGTAATTTTTATCAGCAATAGAAAGTATTTTTATCATTCAAATTAGCATTTATATACACAGGCAGTGAGTGCACTAAGAGCTCCAGGGAGAAGAAATCACTTGATTAACATCTGGTTCCGTTCTAACTCTGTTCATTTAGTCCTTTATTCGGATTAAGGACACATGAAGAAAAAAAAGGGCAAATGTGATCTTTATGATTATGCTAAAACAAAAATACATTCTTAATTTGCTCTCAAAACCAATAGATATGTATGAGAAATCACATGAAACAAACTTACTTGTGTGCAATGTGAAAAAAAAAATAACGGACAGGATTTGCCCGAATAAAGAATTCAAATAAATTAATCGTTCTATATTAGAAGATTAATTAATTTACATAAAAAGAGGAAATTTTACTATAAATTAAAAAGATCGAACAAAATACGTTTTTATTGTATTGTTTACTATACATATAATTTATTGTAATACATTTTTTATATTCAAAAATATGATAAAAGACGATTTTATAACTCCACGATAAACAGTGTCACAACATGCGCCATCTATGTGGCGACGTTTTTTCCTACGTATGTAACAAAGGGTTAACGACATGCGTGTAAATTTAAAAAATTGCCTATGTGCTTTTCAGAAATGTCTGATTCATGTAAATTGGAAATAAATAAGTAAATATACTTATTTCTCAACTTGGAAAAACATAAAAATA
>BMAV01012826.1:61478-80029 GCA_019973955.1 Trichonephila inaurata madagascariensis
AAGTATAACTTCAAAAAATGCTTTTATTGGAAGAAAATGCTTAAAAAACTCGTAAATTTTTGTTTTTAATTTAATTTGAAACAATGATGCGAATTATGACTTAGCGATTGATGCTTATATAATTTTATTAAAATTCACCGTGGTACATGTTATTTCTGTAGAGACGTAGATTCAAACCCTGGTGCTGCAGAACATACGCCTTATAGAGAGGTTAAAGCACTTCAAATATGTCGGGGATCAAAGTCCTCGCGTTGGAGTAGAGTGGAAGTTTGGAGAGTGCAGTACCAGCTCGATTGTTATTTTCATCACTTGGCTGCTCTATTCAAAGCTCTAAAGAGGTCCGTTTCTCTGTTTACGTTGGTGTCACTTCAAAGTATGATATTATTCAGCAATGAAATGAGATGAACTGTTGTGGCTAATTCCACCTGTCTGACGTAGTCAGAACGAAGCCCCCGAAATTCATCGTGGCAAGGGGCTAAAAGTACTCCTGTCGTTGGCCTTATCCTTCAGCACCATACAGGTGCAAGTACGAATTAGAACTGCCAAATTCCCCGAAGGGACGATAGATGGCGACACCCCCTATCTCCACAATTTTGGCATGGAGCTGAAGGTGCGGGAAATATTCTCCGGTCCCCTACACTCTTGATTCAGCCCACATGACTTTCGGACTCACTGATTTAATGAACTCTTACTCCGTGTGTACTCGGAGAGTATTTGGTGGCATCGGGCATCAAACCCAGGCCTTCCGGTCTGGAGTCTGATGCTCTAACCACTAGGCTACCCACGGCCTATGAGATGAACTAATTTTTGTTACTGGATTGTCTTTAAGTTTTTTTTCTCAGGAACGACCATTTAAACTAAGATTTTACGGGTATTTTCCCTTTTCTTTTCTTTTATCTTTTTATCGACAAGAATATGTGCTTTGTATTGATACAAGTTTTGTTTTCATACTTCGTAGGACAGGAAATTTCTAAGGCTATTTTTTATAATTATGAAATAGTTTTTTTTCTTATGGCATGATAAAATTCATTTACTAAAGAAAAGGAGGTAACATGAAGAACTATTATATCCTAATTCTACAAATACAGCTATTCTGGCGTTATATTTTTTATATTACTTATAATATAGAAATTTTAGCAGAATAGCAGTAATTTTTGAAATTAGAAAGTAAATTATTTAGTTACTATTTCCGTACAGACGATTCTTTGGATCAACTTCAATTGCTTAGTGCTCCAATGACAATGTTTCGGTTATTATTTTTAGGAATAATTTTGTATTAAAGATACTATTTTTCTAAGCAATTTGTCAAAAATCCTATTTATCGGGCTACTCTTGTAGTCCTAAGGTTATAGCTGTAGATATTCGTAGATAATTTTCCTCTTTATTTTTATCCAAAATGACAGAATTTTTTTTATATTGCGATCTTCTTTTGTACCAGTATAGTTAAAAATGGAACAAAGAAAGTGTCGTTTTTCCAATGTATTTCCTGTTAGAAACAAAATGACAAAGTAAATTCATTTGAATGATCCGTAGTGATAAATAATTTCTCAAGATTTGCTGCATTTTCAATACTAAAATATACTTGCCCACTCTTATAATGGTTACAAATCTATTTATTTTCTTTACAATAATTAAGAAAAGAATAATTATGCTCTAATATTTTTTTTTTGCTCTTTTAAACTTCTTACATTCATTTCAATCCACGAAGGAACAGAATATAGTTTTGATGCCCCTGTACCATGTGGTACATATTGAATGGGTGAGCTCCGATGAAAAGGTATTGAAGTTCTATTTATATTTAAAAAATAAATAAAAAATGCCAAAACGTGTATTTGATTTAGTAGCAAGAGATTTGAATATACATTTTATTACTGCAGGTTTGATTTATATCTTTAATTAACAAATTTAGCTTTGAGCTTCTTTATTCACCACATAAGCAATGATATAAGCTCCATGTTACTCGAGGTTTTACAAATTTTCAATAGATACTAGCTGCATGGCCTGGCGTTGCACGGGCTTTCTCTACTCTTTTATAAATTTTCCCTTTCATTCACAAAACCAGCACTTCTAATACTCTTTTTCAAAATGACTCTCCCCCCTTCTCCGCTTAGCCCGGCGTTGCTCGGGCTTTTACCGATTGTATAACTTAAAATTCCCTGTTTCGAAATTTTTTCGCTTCTTTTCTTTGTCAGACAGGTTTATTCCCCCCCGGCGTTGCACGAACATTTTTAAATGCATAACATATTGCCATGGAAATTCCCCTTCACCTCTTGCTATAATCTCTTCCTGGTATGTGTGTGTGATTTCTATATTAACGTCATTAAAAAATTCTCGTGGTTATTTCCCACAATTAATTATTATTGCCCTTTTAAAATTTTGGCTAACTCTGAAGACCCACTGTTAAAAGGAGCGATGCACTGAACCTGTCGAGAGCTTAAGCTCCTAGCTTTGGTGTGATATAGTATTTAGGAGAAATGGGTGCCAGCTCAAGTCTCATCCTCGTCACTTGACAATGATTCAAAATGTCAAGGTGCGTCGCCAAAAGCTCTCGAGTAAATGAATAGTGGGACTTTAATATTCACTCACTCACTTTGCAACTTTTTAGGCCCCGGAAACGAAAATGTACCTTTTTAAAAATAGTTGTATGTTGAAAAAAGTAGAAATTTTTATGATTACAAAATTTCACAACTATATTGAATGCTGAATTAAAATTGTGAGTATTTTTTGAAATGTTCGATACACGGGAAAAAAGTTTCATGGAATCATTTTTATAAATGAAGAAGTTATAAAAAATTTGAATTTGATAAGTAGTTATTAAATATTTAAAATTTGAGTATTTTTTATAAATTCTTAAAAAAAAAGTTTTCGGCATTTTATTTTTTAAATCTCTAACTCTAAATGATCAAAGTATACGTTTTTTAAAAATCCTTTTCATATAAATGCATCGGTATTCATTCATTTTAGAAAAAATCATAAAATGTGTAAAGTATTGTTGTTTTGTAAAAAGAAAAAAAAAACATACTGTATCGTGACGAAATAAATTATCTTTCCAATTACAAAATTGCTTTCGAAGTTATTAAATGCGCGAATGAAATTTTGAGTATTTTTTAAAAAAATTATAAAAATTAAGCGATGTCGTTGTTTTGAACCCGGGTACAAACGGTAGTAATCAAGCACTTTGCCGAACGCGCCACGAAATTCTCGGCAGTAGGAGTGAAAAGAACTTTAAAATAAAAGGAAGAGATATTCTATTTCGCCAAATCTGGTGATTTTCATTTTATTTATAGGCATCTTCTTTTCTAGTGTAACCTTTTATCAAACGTGACGTGAACAGGGGAAAAGAGTCATTTGGCTCCAAACAAGTTTTCGCCGCCAAATCCTTGGCTATTTTAAAATTGCGTTATTTGTTAAAGTTTTAATTATTTTTTTTAGCATTTTTAATTAATGCCTTCAAACTTCATATATCGATTGCTAACTACGGTAATTTTTAAACAAAAAATATATGAAAAAAATACTACATTGTGTGTGTGTGTTTTTAACTCTCGCAAAGAGGGTAAAAAACGAAAAACACAAATTTTTTTTTAAGAAAATGTAATTTTTAAGCAATTTTTTCAATCTTGTAAAGATTACGGATAATATTGTTCTACACACGGAAAAAAAAGTTTCGGGAGATTATTTATATAAACCACGAAGTTATTAAGTATTTAATTAAAATTTTGAGTATTTTTTAAAAATTCGTAAAAAAAAAAGTTTTTGACATATTATTTTTTAAATGACTGATTCTAAAAGAGAAAAGCATGAACTTTTTTAGTGTAGAATATCATTTCATAAACTTGAATGAAAATGCAAACGGAATGATTTAGAAATTGTCGTAAAAACGTATCGATTTCGACTCATTTTAGAAAAAAATAGTAAAAAATAGAAAATATTATTATTTTGTAAAATAAATTATTTCGTATCGTGGCGAAATAAAGGATCTTTCCGATTCTGTACTTAGTTTTTGTCTGAGAGTCATAGAAAAAATTAGATCGTGTTTTAAAAACGTCGGGGATAAAAAAAAGATTTCACACCTCCCAGTTTTTCATTCTGTTTGGCGGAAGAGACAACACGCAGGAGTAAAACAAAGGTTTTTAATTAATATCTTTTTAACTAATTGCAATATCGGAATATTAATTGTAAAAACGGATTCCTCGGATCATTACCAATCTTTTGGTACCTTCGGCGAGTTTTTGCGTTGTGTGGTTCGTGAGAAAATAGATGTGCATACGTTTGTTTACCAACGAATTTTAATAGTGTAGACACAATTGTAGTGTAAACACAAATATCATTCTCAGTTCTACAGTTCTCCGCGAAAGAAGACTCTTCCAGGGGTAGGAAACAAAGTGCATTTGTCAAGCAAAGACGATCTGTCAGACCAAATTACATCTGTCCAGTCCTAAAAGGTTACAGTTTAAATAATCTTTACATCTCTATATGCGTGTTTTTCACATTGATGTCCTTAATAAAAGATTCTGCCTTGCAATAAGGCCATAAGAACTGATCTGTGAAACCCCTAGGGAGCTTCTCTGACAACAGGGATCTATTAAGCTGATGTATAATTCTACTTCATTTCTTCTGTTGTAGATTTGTTTATTTATTTTTTTTACTAAAAATTCATTTTTCGTTAATCTTATCTGACAACTTCGTTTTCGTCCTCGGTTTCCATATTTAGAAGTAACAGGTATTTTTTTTATACCTAATCGTAACTTGAGACTCGATTCATCTTGCTGTATCAATATTTTTGAATCCTTTAGACCAGAGGTTCCCAAACTTTTTTGTCTCATAGACCCCTTGCCATGTTTTTCGATTTGGAGTAGACCCCTGCTTATCTAATATTGAATTTTTGCAAATTTACCAATTTAAATGTCTTTTTGACTGTTGGTATAGATTTTACTTTAAACGATTTAAATTTGCAACTGAAGTGAAGTATAGTCTTTAACACTTAAGAAAAACATGTTAATTAAATTAAAATTTAATTAATGCATAAAATAACTCAGCAACAAACAAATGCTTTTAAAGGGAGAAATAAATCTTCTGCTTCAATAACAGTTTTTCAACATTTGGAATCAATCGTGTCAGGTTTAACCCTAAATCTCCTCAGTTAGTAGTGTCCAGGCCTTATTTCCCCCTTTCTTTTTTTGTTTTGGAGATTGGCAACCACGCTGAAACTCCTTCTCACTAGGAAAAGTAATTAAAAATTCTCTCACGATATTCCATAATTCGTGATAAATAACAGGTAAGCCTTTTTAAAGGCGAAATTGCTGACATGGTCCTTGTTTTAATAAAATTTATGCTGTCATCTTGTAACTGCAAATTAACCTTATTCAAATTAGTAAATATAAATCTATTAAATAGATAAAATTTGGTCTCCACTTGACTAAATTTTCCTTTAAACTTAAAATCACATGATTTGGTTTAATGAGAGCCACCATCATAGACCCCCATTTACACATCATGGACACCCCAATTTTTTTTCGCTCACGTGGACCCCTTCCAGGTCGTTTTAGACCCCTTTGGGAATCACTGCTTTAGACACTCAAAAACCTGTGAATGATGAAAAGTGAACACCAATAATCATGCGTTTCTGGAACTCACTCTGATTGTCTAACGTTTTAAAATACTATTATTGAAATGGTGACCTACTCGTAACTGTACTATAGATAGTATAGATAATTTACTTCCTATCCTAGTTACGTAAAGCACAAACAGTACCTCCTACATCTACCTGAAAATTTGCATAAGAAATTCTTTTAGAGTACTTTTCTACAATTTGTATTATATTGCCGTATTTATTCGAATCTAAGCCAAAGACAATTCTGAGCTAAACGCTAAATTTTCTAAAATTTTTTGTCAAAAAATAAAAAATAGTGTAAAATGATTTATCTGTATCTCATATTTACGAACTTAAGAAAATTTAAAAGGAGAACTAATAAGAAGCGAATAATTACTTTATTTTACCAGTGTTAAAAGCTTTTAAATATATACAGGAGCCTGCCAGTGTTTTAACCGTCAGTATCATGTTTTATTTCTCTCATCCAACGAATTTTTTCGCTTTCGATCCTAAGATGCAGCCGACTTTCAGTTACGTTAACACTGGAAAAAAGTAAGGCTTAGATTCGAACAAATACGGTAATTATTTGTTGCAGCATGCATTAAGGGATTGCAGAAAACTTTTTTCGTGATTCAGATATATTGAAATTTCATTCATGAACTAAATAACAGAATCTGGTTTCACTGAGAAATGTGATGAAATATTTATATAATTAAAGAAACACGTATGCAGCTGACCATTAAAATTGAAGACAAAATCATTTAGGGCTTAAGTTTTTCTTTTTTCTATTCATCCAGAGAAAAGTTCCCCAACCTTTTCAATCGTACGAACCCATGTAACAATGTTCTAGGACAGGGATGGCGAACCAGTGGCACGTGACTCAATATGTTTGGTACACCAGTGATCAAAATGGTTTGCATTTTATTTCAAAATTTCAAAGTTCACTATGAAGTATTACGAACAAACGCGAGCTATCGGTCGCGGGGAGCACACTCGTTTGTTATTGTCTTGCCTTAGTTACGTCGTAGATGACAATTGCTTACAATGTAAAGTTTGTCTACGCATAGCATGGTCAATTTCATTGACACAACTGTATTTTAAAATGTATCTGTGTTATATTTGCGATTTTTAACTGTTATTTAACATGATTAGTCCAGCAAAAGAACAAAATGATAGTAAGTGTAACAGTGAATTTCAAATTTGGTGTACCGAGAAAGACGGCATCACATATATTAGTAAAGGCGACAAAGCGGTGGGTGTTTTATGTTCTGGAATAGTGGTATGCAGAACATCGTCTGTAAAACGGTATTTTAAAACGAATCACAAATCCTCTTGTCAAAAAAATGAACCACAGCAAAAATAATTGATTGCTTAGAAACCGTTTGGCATATGACTCAAATTCAGCATGGATTCTACAAAAAGTATAACATCTTACAATCCTAATATAAATTATTTGTCATCCAATCTGCAACAACAGAAGTCACACTAATGTTACTCTCTTTAATTTGAATTACACGTATAACTAAAACATTTATAACTATACAGTGCAAAAGATATTTTTTCTTAGTAAATAGAGTTTTGTGTTGTTAGTATCTAATTTTATTATTTTCCCAATAATCACAAGTTTAAATTATTTGACGGCACGTCTATACCTCATCAAACACTTCTTTAGAAAAAATGGCACGTTGAACCATAAAGGATCGCCACCCCAGTTCTAGGATATCCAAGCTTCCATGGAACAATATTTTTTTCATAATGCATTTTATTAATGATCATTAACGGAAACGGAATATTACCATTATCGTAGTCATATATTTTATTAAAATGGATTTTTTACATGAAATTGGTATAGTTATAAACATAATTAGACTAATACTAATACAAAATCAGATTAATGATAAACCCTTTATAGTATAAGAATCCAATATAAATATATTAAGGAGAAATCTAAGCATCTTTTTTGGAACATAAATGTTGAATTCATGGTCTGATTCTCTATATATGAGTACATTCGCAGATCGATTTGATGCATAGAGTTTATGCTGAGGTTTTAATTTTATGACGTACGTGTTATTTACCCTTTTCAAGTGGAATACTTAGCAACGTTTTGAGGAACCTAGGTTGGGAAGCGCCGATCAAGAGTATGAAACTTCTCTTGATTTTTCAGATCATTGTATTCATGTTGTTATAAAAAAAGGGGCTGCATAATGTCTCATGTGCTGTTAGTAAAAGATCATTAATATGGTTGCTGTTAGCATGTCTTCTCATCAATGTCTTAACTTCCTATTCCCCTTAAGTACATCTCAGGGAGAATTGTTTACGCAGAGGCGCCTGTCAGTAGACAATTCACTCGAAATAGTTAATTTGTGGCTTTAAGCAGAAATGGTCGAACATGTGTGTGTGCTGTTTGTGATCAAAGGAAAAGTCTGAAAGGAAGCATACTTAGTACATATTCAATTTTGCTCATTGAAACGCTTCAAAAATGTTTTATCAGATTCAGAAGAGTGACTTCTTATGTATGTAACTCTAGCAATCCTTGTTCGTTACAACTTAAATAATCATTTTCAATGTGTGAGCATAATCAAGCAAGATTCGAAAAGATGTCTGCTAAAAAATTGTAAGCCATTAATATGTGTGTGTGTGTGTGTTTGCCCCATTAATCCAATTACTTCCTCTATTTTTCTGAATATGACTACGTGTGTCTAAACATTTTAGGTTTTTATGCAAGTTAAGCGAATTTTTTTATGTAAATATCTTTTTCAAACTCCTAGATGGAAGCTACTACTATACGACATCTTGAAGGAAGCTGTACCTCGGTTGCAAGTAAGTGACATTCAAAAATATTAATACAATAATGTAATACATTGCAATAAAAAGTTATCTATAACTTGTTTCATGTTGTAAAGCAAACAGATCTAAGAGAGAAAATGTAAATATTTAGTAATTTTCCTACCTTTAATGCTATTAATAACACTTAATTATTTCAAAATTTACAAAAAAATTAACTAAGTTGAATTTAAGTAGTAGTTTTTTTTAGTTTTTGGTAATTAACTTTTCTGAAAAAAAATTTCTAACCGATATCAGTCAGTTAAGGAAAAGTAACTTAATTTTGCATTGTTACTTTGAAAAATATTTTTAATTGTGCTTAGAAATTTCAATTTCTTTCCCTTTTTGAAGATGAAAAAAGTTCCAGTGATGATATATTTCCAACTAATGAAATATGCAAGGAAATAGACAACAGAAAAATAAAACGATATAATATAAATACCTAACAAGTAATCAGAGTTCCTGATTTCTAAATCAAATATTAAATCTTAAAGTAAGTTTTACTAACACTGATTTTTATGAAATCTTAGATTTAATGAGCATTATCATTACTTTTAAATGTTCTTTCTATGCTTCCAATGAATATATGATACTTTTTTTTTAAACAAATATTCAGATTTGGCGAAAATTCTTGAGTGAATGAATGAACATTAACGTCACACTATTCAGCTACGCGGGGGCTTTTGACCTCGAAATCTTGAGCCACGGTCAAGTGACGAGGACGATACCTGAGCTAGCACCTCCCCTCTCCTATTACCACATCACACCAACGAGAGGATGTTTGAGCTCTCGACAGATTTAACGTGCATCGCTCCCCTACACGGTGAGTCTTCAGTGGTACTGGGCTCGAACTCATGACACGCCAGCCACGAGAGTCCGTTACCTTGACCACTAGGCTACCGTGTCCACTGAAACTTCTTAAGCTTAAAATTTTGAGAGTAGCTGGTTGGGTGGCGTAGTTGGTTAGTAGTAGGCCTAAGTTTTTTGGTTTGGCCCCGGCCTAAGTAGGTTGATTTTCATGATTAAAAAAAATTGACAGCATCCATGTCGTATGATTATGCAGCATGTTAAAAATCCCTAGAGTGCCTGTTTGGCTGAGGTGCCCTCGGCAAATTTAAACTCCTAGTACAATTTAACATCGTCAGAGCCGGTTCTTCTCTCTGGGGAGGAAATTGGGCGTCAAAATTACATTGTAGCAATTGATATCCGCTTGTATGGTGCCACACTAAAAAGTGATACTAGCTCCCGAGATATATGTGATAAGTCTGCAATGGTAATTAACCAATCTGCAGCCCCATTTGAAAGGGGAAAAAAAATCTTTGAGTAGTTCAGATAAGCTCAAAGCACACACATAATTCATTATTAGCAGAAATGGTCGTTCATATATGTGTGTGCTATTGATGATCAAAGATATTTAGTACATCTTTAATTCTGTTAATCGGAACTCTTTCAAATCTATTACCACATCTGAAACAAAAGAAAATCCTTATGTATGTAATTCTAATAGCTAAAGCAGAAATATTGATTTTCATAGTGTAAATATAATTGGACCAGATTCAAAAAGATCTCTGCTAAAATTTGTAAATCATGCATTGTCAATTGAGATACATTCCGTACAATGTTAGCCATATTTAATATACTTTCTATACCACTAATATTATTACTTCTTTTTTTTTTCGCTGAGTACGACTGCGTGTGTGTAAGTATTTTAGACTTTTAAATACATTAAGTTATTAATTTTTTATGTAAATATCTTTTCAGGGCCCTGATGGAAAAGATATAGATATACGGATTACCTTCCGCTTTCTATTACCCGGAGTAAGTGACAATAAATAATATTAATATAAAATGTAATGCACGCAAATGAAAAGATATATTTGACATGTTTCATTCTGTGAAACAAATTCTAATTTTACGAGAAACTAGGTCTAAGTAAAAAAGTGAGCATATAGTAATTTTTCTAACTTTTAATGCTATGGATAAAGTTTAATTCTTGTAAAACTTACAGAAATGAATCTAATTTGAATTTAAATAGTATTAATTTCATTTTGGGTATGGTAATTCACATTTCAGAAAAATTTTTTAACAGATGTCAGTGCGTTAAATAAAAAAAACTCGATGCGATTTTCATATAGCAAAAATATTTTTAAATGCTTTCTCAGTAATATTTGAATAAAATTAGAAATTATATATTTCCCCCCTTTTTCAAGAGGAAAATTTACAGTGTTGTCATATTTCCGAGGAATAAAATAGAAAACAACAATATAAAAAAACAACAACGCGATATATTATAAATACCTAACAAATTATCAGTCTTAATTTCTAAATCAAAAATTAAATCTTAAATGAATTTTTAAGATAACATTTATTTTTATTAAAACTTGGATTCAATAAGCATTGTCTTTATTTTAAATGTTCTTTCTGTGCTTCAACTAAATATATATGACGCTGTATTTTTAATACATATTCAGGTTTGTGGAAAAAAATCTCTTCGACTTAAATCTTTCAGAGGTTCAGATAAACTCAAACCATGCACACATTCGTTACTGGTAAATATTGATGGTTATCTATCGGGGTTCTAGTAAATAATTAGGTAATGAAATTTCAAATCTATTAACGAATTTCTGGACCCCCTCCAGTAATTTATTTTTCAAGTAAGTGAAATTATCTTCGGAGTGTTAAAGTCTTTTGTATGAAATCTGGATTCTCAAAACAAACGAAGATAAAGGTAAATTTTAACAATATTTGGCTTGTTATTGCCATTATACAAAGCTATTTTTTCCAATGAAAAATTTCTTTACGATTCTTATAAATAGTTTTAGAAAATTACATTTTTGCTCAGAAATTCTCATCAAATAAATCTGAAAACTGTAAGTATAATGGTAAGTACACACAAAGTCTGACTCGTGTTCAAAAATATGACTGGTACTGCTAATACTTTTAAGTAAGTTATACATAAATGAATTTCATGAACTTTTTTTTACAGAATTTTAAATTATTTTTTTTGAGTTTCAGAAAATGCATTTAATTAACCTTTTATCGCTGATGTTCGAAATTAATCATGAAATAGTGCTACGAAATAAATATTCCTCCCCCTCCCCCCTCGTTTTGAGTTTAATAAGCTTTTAAAAGCATATTTAAATCTAAAGTTTCATAATCTAAATCTGAATCAAAATTAATGAAATAATTAATTACTGTGAATATTAGACAAAATAAACATTTTAAAATCAAAATTATCTTTAAATATACACAATTCTAAAAATTGTGGCAAATATTATCTCGTGACTTAACTTAATGCAAATACCTTGCATAAAAAATGTACATTTCTTTATAAAACTTTTGTACTTAAATTTTTTTTCTTGGTTTAAAATATTATTAATAATACGTAATGAAAACCATTTTTATTTTTCAATCTTAGTTTTATTTCATATCTTTTTAGGAAATCGCACTAACATACTTCTAAACGGAATAAATATACATTTTACTGACACTATCATTAATATTCCCATACATACTTTGTTTGGTGGGGAAATTCCAGTACCATTTTAGAGTCTTAAAACAAACTATGCTATTCAAAAATAATTAAAACAAGTAATAAATTATTCGGTAAAAAATTTCAAAAACAAACTTTTTAGGGGAGATGCAACCCTTAATTGGAATAAAAAAAACTCGACACCATGATAAAACATTTTTGGTTTTAAGAAGCGTAAGCATATATTAATCATTTTACTCTGTACATTATTATTCCACTCAAGAAAAGGGTAATAATTTTTCTGTTTATTTATTTATTGATAGCTATTACACCTTTTGAACTAATCGAATGCATGTTATTGTCTGGGTGTGCATTAATATAAATTTTATAAGACCAATGTTCATCATTGCTCACAGTATATAAATTACTAATGGATAAAACTAAATTTTAATTCCTTAAATAACTTAATTAGCAAAATGTCTTGAAAATACTGTTTAAGGATAACAGAAATAAGCAGGGAAGATACCAAATCTAATTTCAATAATTAAGTATATAAAATAATATAAAATCATTTTCAATAATAAAAGAATTTTATTTAAAATTCGAAATTTCTTTTCTTTCTTAGGTGTATTTTTCTGTAAAAAGAAACGAATCAAACAAAAATATCGTGAATAACAGCTCTTATGTCATTTTAGTAGAAAAGCTGTGAATGTAAACACTTTTTTATAACTAATTGAAATTTTGTTGTGTAGAATAAATAGAAGATACTTCAAACTGCTCCACAATCAGCGGATCTACTCAGTTGTATTTTAAATCATTTAAGAGTTGGATGATAAAGAAATTTATCAAAAAATAAAAATCTTTTTATATTCAAAATACATTGGTCAAGAATCATCCAATGCGATGTTATTCATATTAGTACTTTTTTCATATACTTCCTAATTAAATTTTTTAAATTAATATTTTTCAATCCATTCTAGTTTGGCAAAACAGCGCGCGCTAAATATAATCCAGCTAACACGCATAGTTTTGTGTGTGCGTATAAATACTTTTTTTTTTAAAAAAAAAGGCATATCTGGTTAAAACAAAAATTGTGTTCGTAGATTCTTGTTCCGTTCAGCTTCTGTAATTGGATATTCTGAATTTAGAAACAGAATATCCATTTATGCAGTTCATTGCTTACTTTTTATTTTTATTTATTTATTTATTGACAAAAAATCAGCGCGCGCGCGCGCAATTAAATCTCTCTCTCTCAGTTTGTTTATAACAAAATTGGTTGAAATATTTAGAATAATCAAACAAATAATTAAAGGAAGAACACAAAAAGGATACTTATTTATTTACGTTTTGATATGTATATCCAGTTAAAAGTTATTAATTTGATAAAGCTAACGTGATTGTCAAAAATTTATCTGTTTATATAACTTATACTCTTATGCGGTATCCACTTACAGAGCTATAACTGTTGTTTAAAATAAAGTGTAGATCAGGCGTGTCGAACTTGTACGATATTACGAGCTGCAATTTCTATTTTATATTAAGTTGACGGTCACATGTTTTTAATGTTAAAAAAAATTAATAAATATATTCGAAATAAATGTATGCATTTGTTTAATAATAGCAAAAAATAAAAGTATAATTAAAAAAACGCTTAGGGAATTGTACTTATCTTATTTTTTCGGTCGGCTTGTTATTTTGACATATTATTGTGTGCCAATTTATTGGCTGGTCCGCGAGTTTGACACCCCTGGTGTAGATCTCCAAGTAAATCAACGTAGTTGCGTGTATCTTACACATAACCTAATACACAATTTAATAGCTTCAGATTCTGTAAATATAAAAAGCGACTAGTAGTGTTATTTTTATTCTTTTTTAAAATATCTACCTTAAAATTCGGCACATAATAAGCATTTTTAACACAAAAAATAAGATAAAAATTTACGGGTGAGCGTAAAACGCCTAGTATAAAAACGATAGATTTAAAAATAAAAAAAAGAGATGAACATAAAAAATATCAGAGTTCTCCCTATATATCGAAACTGTTTATTTAAAAGAACATACCTTAAAAAATTGTAGTTCAAGAAGTATACTATTTTTTCAAAAACTTTAAAGCATAAGAGCATTGTAAACATAAATTTCATTTCTTTCTCGCTAAAAAGTGGGTGCACGTTAACGGTGAATATATCTAAAAATTAAAAAAAAATCAGCTTGAAAGTATAGGTGTGCGTTATATTTACACCGGTGTGTGTTATACGCCGGATTTTACAGTATAATAGACTGATAATTACAAATTAATTAACTGCAATTAATTTTTACGACATGAATTAATACTTTCATATTATTTTATTTTCATGTGCACATATAAAATCTACACAGAAAATAAATTAAACTTCATTTATAGCTGAAACTTTCTACATTTAAATCAATACGTGCAGTTGTATCTTCTATTTATTTTAAAATAATGTTTTGTTAATAATAGAGAATTATGTATGTATTTCATTCGTAAAATGTCTGATGAAATGTCTAAAATGCAAGTTATGCAATTGCATATGTTTTTGTAGTGTTTTATTTAATATGAAAATAAAAATATTTTTAAAAAAATGGTTCTCTTTGTTTCATCTGACAGTAAGATATTTATTTAATACTTCATAAAAAATAAAACGGTTATGAGAAAGCAATGAAATATAATACAGCCAGACCTATATTTAAGAAAGTCGCTGAATCCAGAAAAAAAATTTCGTTATTTGCAAAATTTGTTAAATAGAGGTTCATCTTTTAAGGTTATCTTCGGCTAATGTTAAAGAATAGGGGCCGAATTCGGAATATTTTTTCAGATATAAAAGTACTCACAAACATTAATATTATATTCTGGCTACACTATCCTGCAGAGAATCACTTATTTTATCATACTACTTATTTTTATCCGAGTTTTGACACATTTTTTCTCTTATAAAATGTGTTTTGCATTTTTTTTCCTATACCGTAATGCTAAATGAGCTATCCCTTCACATGTTAAAAGTAAAAACTAATTATTTATGAAATATTTTGAAATTTTATAAAAACACTTATTATAAACAAATGCATGAATTACAATGTCATACATTTTAATAAAAATTAAGGCATTTTTTCTGTTCGAAAATGTGCTTCGCGTCAAGTTCACGCTCTCGTAAAGTTCACGCTCTCGTACATATGGTTCCAGGAAAGAGTTCGCAAAGTAGAGAGATTCGTAAAGTGGAGGTCCTACTGCATTTTAATTTAAACCCAATAGTAAGAAAAGTCAATACATTGATGTGAAATATATGTGCATTTATGTGTGTTTAAAATTGTTAAGATTAGAAGATTCCATAAACATAATACCAAGAAAATTTGTGCATATTATTTAACTATAACCTCTTTCTTTCTCTCTCTATATATGTAGAGTTTTATTTAAAAAAAAGACATCTCTCTCTCTCTTTAAAACTACTTATTTCAAAACTATTATAACCAAAAAGGATAAATTTTAACAAAAATACAATAAACTAAATTAATATATGCATACTTTTGAGAAATTTCTACAATTAAATAACATTTTTCTTAAATTCTGAAATATTTAAAGCTATTAATTGAACAAGAATAAGTTCTTAAAAAAATCAGATCACTAGAAAAAACTTCAGGTACGTATTTCTGAATCGCTATTTTAAACTATTTATCTAAATGAGCTACTGGCCATTTATAGTTTTGTTTTTTAAAAAAATCGAATAATTCTTATTATACAGGTTGTTGCCAATTTCGAGGGACTAATTCAGGAGGCTGATAGTAAGTAGCAGGGTGATAACAAATCACCATAAAACACGGAGACGCAAAGTGTGTGAAGCCCCCACCCGTGGGGACCTCAGTTCTATATTATCTACACGACCTATTTCTGTGGGAAAGAACGAAGAACCACTCAAATTATTCATTTTAAAACCTGTTTATTAAGGTCTTAGCTTAAACACAATACACAACAATAATAATTAAGTAAGTTGATCTAGAATGAGAAGACACAACACGTATTACCAAATAGTCGCGTACTTGACCACTGAATCTAACTTTATAGATTAATTCCTCTATCAGTAATATACACCTTTTCCTTATAGCTTATATAAAATAGCTTATCGCTATATCCTAGGTAATCAGCTACGTTCTTTATCTGTTCGGATGTGGCTTTAATCCGACAGTGTTTCTTATGGCCTCGAACCCACTTTTGGTTCGTCAGTAACCGCACGGCTAGGCTATTTCACGGAGTTAGGATTCTTCTAACTTTATCTCAAATCACTTTACAGCTAACTCTCTACTTAGCGACTTCACTTCCAACTCAGCAATCACTTCTGCGCATATACATAGACCCAGACATAGACCTCCCTCTACTGCTAACTTCCAATATATATATGATTCCAAATTTCCATCTTCTTCTTGAGTTGGTTGGAAAGAATTGCTATTTCGGTCCCAAAGAAACCCCAAGAGGACATTAATAGAAATTACGATAAAAACCCCGTCACAACAGCATTTTTTTTTGAATAATTCACAAAAATAGTTAAGAAGAGTGTAATGTCAAGTGAAATGAAAAGGGGCAACAAGAGGTAAAAAATACATTTATTAGACGTAAAGCAAGTTTACAATACGAGCAATGCAATACATCAGAAATGCAACGACAAGTGATTGTCACAATAATTGTTCGAAGTTGGTGGTCGCGTAGGTCAAAGCACAACCGACACCAATGGATGAAGATTTATCGAGAGCGTTTAAACAAATTCGGAGTGTTGGCGATGTCAGTCGAAGCGACGACGATTCAAGTCACAATTTTGTCCATTGTAGCCACCTGAGTCTCATACCCAAGAGATTTAAAGAAGCACCAGAAAAAGAAATCCAAGGGATTGAGGTTCAGGGAGCTTGCAACAGATCTGCCCCGTTCGATCCACCTCCCGAGATATTTAGAATGGAGGTGGTTACGCATTGCAATAGTAAAATAGGCTGCTGCACCTTTATGCATGAACCACACGTTCCGGTGCGCAGTGGCCGGTACTCTCTGCACTATCTCCGAGAGAAGTGGAAAATTTGCACACGAGCAGGTTTCTTCAACCCTACCAAGGCCCTTCAAATAACTGCATTCATTTGGTCACTCCCCTCGTCTGTCATCGTCCTCCCGATGACTGCAATTATCGCGATTTTTAACGACTAAACGTGGTTTGTAACTCCATGTTCTGTGGTAATTTGTCGACGGTTAAAATCGACAACATCCTGTATATTTCTATTGGCTATATATCGAGATATTTTAATTCTAGCTTAAGAAACTAAATACTTTTTATTTTACATAAGTCTGATAATATTTTAGTTAGCAACTTTGAATCTGTAAGGGATACAAAAAATAGATAAGGAAAATGATGATGGAAAAGATAAATAATTCAGTTGTTGGACTGCTTTTCTGAGGGAGAGAATGAGTTAGAGATGTATCCTTTTAACGTCTTAAAATGCAATTATTAAAATATATCTTCATTTATATAAGTATAGTTTAAATCTTCAACTCAACTGAATATTTTTGGAAAAAAAATTAAATATTAATATATATATATATATATATATGCAACTTTTGAAAAAGTGGATAATTAAAGTGATTTAATAAAAAGGATCAAATTTTTAAGAATATTTAATTTCTTATTTCTCCTTTTCTAAAGTCTAGTGGCCATTAAAATTGTTACATCAGGAAGAAATCCAGATAACGAAATGATATTTATAGGAAAAGTATATTATACTAGAAATAACAAGTGATTAAATCTTCAAGAGATTTGGGTACATAGATCCTGAAAAATCAATACCCAGAACAACCACCTCTGGCAGTAATAACAGCACTTATACGTCTGGGCATTAAGTCAGAGATTGGATGGCATGTACAGATACAAATGCCCATGCAGCTTCAACACGATGCCACAGCTCATCAATGGTAGTGACTGGCGTATGGTTAAAAGCCATTCGCTCAGCAAACATGGACCAAACGTTTTCTATTGGCGAGAGATCTGGTGAACGTGCAGGCCAGGGTGTGATACCGCCCCCCTTTGGTGACCGTATCTTTGATTGTCAGCGTGAGCTGGAGGTGTAGGGTTTGTAAAAGGAATAGACATTTTAAATTCTTAATATGGCTTTATTAAGAATAGAACTTAAATGTCTAACAATTTAGATAAATTTAAAGGAGTGAGAATCTATAATGAGCAACACACACAATGATAGTTAAACCGAATCACGTAATTTAGACCACTTTCTCTAAATAATTATATTATCCACCTGCTCTCACTTCTAATAATATTACAAGTCCTAATATCAAATAATCAATCCTACCTTAATCCAAACTTAACTTCAATCTTTATATGGAAAAGTCTGGGCGTGCGTGCAATGGTATGCACCTTGTAGTAATGACTAGGTTTCCAGGTAACTTTACGATAGGCTGTCAATTCACGCTTGTATCTCCTCCAAACATACATTCCCCAAATTGCCATTTCGCTTACTGAAACTTCTGTTCTTTTAAAAGCTATCTTATTTGCATTTCTTGTTCACATTTCGCTTCTTAGGTTTTGGTTGTAAAAGAGTTGCCATTAATCTTGGACCACCAAAGAACCCAGAGGTTATGTTAAAGAAAAGACGCGTGAGCCCGTC
>BMAV01012827.1:0-15624 GCA_019973955.1 Trichonephila inaurata madagascariensis
TAGAAAAATTTATCTTAATGTTCTGCAGTTATTAAAATAAAGAAATGATACAATTTAAGAAATAAGTGAATAGTTTACATTTAGTAATTCTATTTCAAATTAATGTGTGTTGGGTTGTTGTTATTTCTTATACTCGAATGATTTGACATGTTTCAGATTAACTACAGAAGGTTGTTGACCACAAAAAAAGGGGACTGGATATTAAGTCTCTCTTAGAATATCCGATGCATTTCAGAATATGACCCGGTGAAGCTGGATGATCACAGCATTACTTACAAGTGGGGTGGATTTTTCTGCCCCTTTCAAGGGAAAGGGGCAGAAAAATCATTTCAAGGGAAAGACATTTCAAGTGACCATATGTTAATCTAGCCCAGGGTGCCCAACCCCAAAAATGACTTGGGGTCATTTGGAAAAACTTTAAAATCTCGGGGCCGCACATAAAAATATGTACATTTATATCAGTTTTGGGGAAAAAAAAAACATTTATTGGTAAAAACTTAAAACAAAAAAAATTTTTTTGTTTTCATTATTTTTCATGTATAATGATCAAATAATGTTTCAAATATTAGTTTCCATTTTCTTGAAAATTACGGTGTTCCTTTTGAATTGATCTTTCGTTACTCATTGTTGAAATTTGATTGTGCTGTCATTCGCAAACGATTAAGTATATACAGTGTCCTTTATCTTAACCTTCCTGAATATTTTTTTTAAACTTTAAGAAACATCTCTGACTGCCCCTCTTGCTTTTTGGGCACTCCAAACAGAAAAGGAGGAGGAGAAATGAAAATAGCACACACAGAGAATCATGTACCATCCATAGTAAAGGATATGCAAAAGCAAATTCGGGTTTATTAAAAGTATTTATTATAGAAAAATAATGTAACTGTTTGATAAAATATAAATCTATTTTAATCTAAAGGACTTTTTATTATAAAAAAAGGTTTTATTTTAAAAAAGAACAGGTAACGGAAATACATTGTGATTTATATATGTATATATATACCCCCCCATATAAACCCAAAATGAAAAAACTTTAAAAACCCGATATTTTAAATTATTTTAAAAAGAGTCGGCAGGCCGCAACTTATGTACTGGCGGGCCACATGAAGGCTGCGTGTTGGACACCCCTGGTCTAGCCAGAGCCGTCTGGGAGCCACGGTCACAATTAATTTACTGCAGAGAACCAGGGGATGTTTCTGTGTACCATTAATGCTTAGGTAGAATATGCCATACATTAAATTTAGTTTAGATCTTTTATTAGAGTACAGAGTTCTTGATAAGTAAGCGAAGTGCCAGTAGCCGTTTTATTCTCACTAAATTCTTTGGTAAGTCTGTCTCAATGATCTCATTACTTCTAATGTTAACATGTGATGGTATCCATTGGAGGTGGAGATCGTGGGTCTAAGAGATCTTCAGTTTGACCAGATTGGAAACGCTTGATTTATTGTTTGTGGAGGACCAGCCACTATGGGAACTATAGATTTTGCCGAACAGCGCCTAAGGTACTGCGGCTGTTCAATAAAATCCATAGTTCCCTAAAATCGCAATCATAAAACAGGATAACATCAACCCACATATTAATCGCAATTAACTCACTCCTGAAGACAGAGTCAGTATCAGGGTTGTGTTACTTTATTGTAGTCTCAAGGGGGTCCTAATAAAATACCACCGCCAGTACGATATTCTGTTGGACTACCGTCATTATAGACCTGACTTCTAGAGCCAGTTGTCTAAAATGGTTTTCATGGTGAGTCTGCTTGTACAAGTAATTATTTTTTAAACCTCGATCAGTACTAACATTCATTTTATTAAAAAGAAAGTGGGGCTTAATATAAATTAGATGGCTGTATAGTGGTTATGTATCACGTTTCAGTCAGCATTTTATGAGCGGGATACGTTTTTCTAGGTGCAAAAGCAGCTTCTTTTGTAATATCTATACAAAGAATTTAAATACAAGGAAACTGTTCATATCAGAATTACTTTTTAAAAAAGTGCCGTAAAAGGAAATTAAAATTTTTAAGGATAATTTTAAATAAAATTAATATTAATATTTATTTCATGAATAGTCTGAACCTTTATCTTTCGACAAAAGAAAACAAACGAAGGGGCATCAGAAGATAATATTATTCATATTGTTTAATGACAAAACTTAATTTGTAGTGACACTGGAATAGACAATTTGCCCTTTGACTACTGTGGAAAAATGCTGTATTTGTTTTAAACAGAGATTTATAACGATGTATCTTTTTCTATAAAAGTACAAAATTGCAATTTTTATTACAATATATCTTGACTTATGAGTGAATACTTATGAATATGAAATAAAAAGAATTTGTAAAGGATTCTATTCTGATCTTCCACTTGGGGAAAATATTCTTTAACTGTGATTTTAGTTTAAAAACTGCTTTCCGTAGAGATTACTTGATTTACGCAAATATAACTACTATTTAAGAGCTAGTCGTTGAGTATGCAAGATAATGGATAAGCCTTGATCGTTAAGCTGAACTCCAAGAGTTAATAGACAGCGATTGGTGGTCGCTCATCTTAAGGTTAATATTTGATGGAGAATTCGTCAAGAAGTGATTAAGTAACCAGACTTGGAGCTGACTATACTATCAAATTTCAAGAAAGATCATTCAAGGAACTTTAATCAAGATAAGTAGTTTCAGGAATTTAGTTATGTGATTTTGCGTTAAGATTTCTTATTGCTTCCAAAGTTAAGTTATAAATGTGCATTTTTCTCATAAAGTGTTAAAGATTAAATAAAATTAGATATTCTAGGAACACGTCTGCTTCTTCCTCCTACTCTCCCACACGTGGGATCTCTAGGTCACGACAAATTTATATGAGTTTTTTCATTTTAAAACCCTTTATCTACCGCATTATGATTTACAGCAGTTTTTTTCATGCAATATTCTTTTGGATCACTACGTTGAAAATTAAGGGATATACATAAACAAAATACTCAACTTTAATAAATTAAATCCGTTAGAGCTAATTAATTAATTAAAAATATTCCACTGTAAAATTAATTATATACACTGTTCACTTAAGATATCAGACTACGTTCGGAAATGTGATTTTAAAAAAAGAGCATAAATGGATAATTTTCATGATATTTACTAACACTTAGATTAGAATACATGAATAAAACTGTTTTATAAAGACATTTTAACAAAAAAATTATTTAAATACAATATTTCGGAAAAAAATTAACTTAGAATAACCTCTTTTCAAAATGTTCTCCTTTTGTGAAAAATGCTTCTATTATATATAATAATATTTTACCTGTATATAGCTCAGACCTCTGTACAGAGGCTCAACTATGAGTTTTGAAAAATTCACATTATTTTCGGAGTTACGACGAATTGAAATAATTATCGGCGTTTTTTTCTTAAAATTTCTCCCCTCTGTTGTCGTAAGACATGGATAAACCTACTTATAAGTTACATATTTCAAAAATTCTTGTTGAGCCTCTGTATAGAGGTCTGGGCTATATACAGGCGAAATATTACTATAAAAGAAGCATTTTTCACAAAAGGAGAATATTTTGAAAATGGGTCATTCTATGTTCATTTTTTGTCAAAATATTGTACTTAAATAATTTTTTATTGTAATACTATTCTTAAAACAATTTTATATATATTTTCCAATCTAAGTGACACTAAATATCATAAATATTATCCATTTATGAGCTTTTGCAAAATCACGGTTCCGAACGTAGTCGGATACCTAAATCTAGTTAAGTAGTTTCGGCAATTTAGTTATGTGATTTTGCGTTAAGATTTCTTATTGCTCCCAAAGTTAAGTTATAAATGTGCATTTATCTCATAAAGTGTTAAAGAGATTAAATAAAATTAGATATTCTAGGAACACGTCTGCTTCTTCCTCCAACTCTTCCACATCCGGGACCTCTAGGTCGCCACAAATTTATATAATGACTTTTTTTTTCATCTTAAATTCGGAAAAATAGTTTTCTACTCGTATTCTAAATAAGCATTATATAGTAGCTATGATGTTTATGAAGTATAATTTTTTGAATCTCAGTCATATAAGAAATTCGCGAAGAACAGAAACTTTTGTTTTAATTTTAAGGTATCCGACTACTTGCGACAACTTTTTTAAAAAAATGGTGATTTGGGGATTTTTTGAGATTTTTTTAGATTTATTTAGTATATTTTAAGGAAAAAATCGAAAATTGAAAACAGAAATTTTTTTTATTATGATTAAAATACGAAAAAACGGATGAAAATGTACAAAAAATTACATAAACAGGGTCCGCTCTGTACAAAAATTTAATCAACAAATTCTCAATTTTTCAATTTTGATGTGTTACTTAGTTATTCATGTTTGAAATGACCTTCAGGGTAAGAGATATTTTAATTTTTACAAAAGCTAGAGCACTTTATTTTAGTGATTATATGAAATTACTTAAAAAAAACAGTGATTATGTTCACATAAAAAACTTTGAATTTTGAAATAAAACAGTGATGGATAAATCTGAAGGTCAAAAAACTTCTACTGTTTACAGAACACACACAAAAAATTTCAGCAAATTATTTTAAAAACGTTTTGATTCATCACTGTCCCCATTTGAGCTTTTCGAAAAATACACATTTCAAGTAAAACGTATTTTAAAGTTTGACATCTTGTGTAAAGTTATGGCATCTGCTTTTACTAAACCACTTGTAGTTTTTGTTCTAGTGAATGAAAAATAAAAAGCTTAGTACTTTTATTAAGATAATAAGATAGCCTATAAAATAAAATCATAAAAAAAATCTGCCAATTTTTCAAAAAAATCATGATTTTAGGTTAGTCGGGTACCTTAAATAGTCAGGTATTAATATTCTTAAACATCTCTTAGATCATAAGTAAACAAATTGTTTAGCTAAATTAACTAGTCGTCAAGCACAACAGTAATTTTGAAAAAGCATATAAGTGGATAATTTTTCTGATACTTCGTATCATTTGAATAAAAATATACGTATAAAATTGTTTTGAAAATACTACTACAAGAAAAAATTATTTTTTTTTGCAAAAAATGAAGAAACAATGATATATTTTCAAAACATTCTTCTTTTATGAAAAATACTTCTATACTAATATATATATTTTACCTGTATATAGCTAGTTTTTCTATACTACGATTGAATTAAGATTTCTTAAGTATAGGATTTAAAAAAGTGAATTTATTTATATTTCTCTATATCCATGTAAAGAAATTTTAACAAAAATACATCCGTTATTATTTGAAATCATCGTAACACTGAAAATAATGTGCATTTTTCAAAAATTCTAATTCAGTCCAGATATTGGAGCACTAGATATATGTAGATAAAAATTATTATTATCGAAGCATTTTTTATATAAAAGAAGAATGGTTTGAATACATATAATTTTTTTTTAGTTTTTTTTAACCAAAATATTGCATTTAAATAATTATCTTTTGTAATAATATTCCTTATACGATTTTATACGCAAAATTATAAAGATTTTCATCTATGCCTTTTTTCAAAATCACAGTTATGAACGTTCTCAGACATTACACCTTAAATGATACATTTTATGGTAGCATTGTTCTAAGTGGAGCTATATAAAGGATTTCAACGAAATATCCTTTCGACTTTCCTTTAAGTATTTCCTCTATTACATTTTTGTCAGATTTTAATTTTATGGTTTGATTACAAATATAAATTATTTTCAAACATGTTTTTTCTTAATGATCAAAAACTTCCGATTGTTTATTTTAGAACATTAAAAATTGGTAAAGAATAGCCCGCGCGTAATTAAATCAAAATGACACAAAAAAATTAAAAAAAAATTAAAACGTTGCAAAATATCACATAAAGATTGCTTATATTTTGATAAATAGAGAAAGTGCAGGAAATATGTAGGTAATAATAATAATAATGGCAATACTATTAAAATAGCTTTTTATTTTTGAAGCATTTTCAGATTTTTATTTTCTTCATGATTTGAATATCAATGAAAATAAATAATAAAATAATTCAAATATCTTCTCATTCTAGAATCTTTTCTAAATCAAAATATTAATAACTTCTGCTATAATAACTAATGAATTTTGTTTATATGAAAAGTAGTCATGGGGATCGAAGGTAATGTACTTTTATGAGCCCTTTTATTTTAAATGGAATTTTTGTTCTTTTTTAATCCAATTTGTCTGATAAGTGTATTAATCTTTTTTTGTGCATAGACACTACTTTATAAAGAACATTTAAAGATCGATTTTTACTTTCCGATAATTGTGCTTTGTTCTTTTGAATCAAGGAAAAATATTCGAAATAAGGCCTTAAAGTATTTTTTGAAATATGCAACATTGCATTTATGTAATTCAGAAGCATTCGGAAATCTGTACTTTAAATTCATGACTTTAAGTACCCACTAAGACCATTTTGTAAAGTTTTCCGGAAATCCTTAATGTTTTTGCTTTTTTAATTTTATTTTGACCTAAAAGAATAAAAAAACGCAGATAGAAAAAAAAAAAAAAAAAACCCCCCCCCCCCCCCCCAAACCAAACACACCCCAACACACACACACACACACACACACAAACACACACACACACACACACACACACACACACACACACACACACACACACACACACACACACACACACACACACACACACACACACACACACACACACACACACACACACACACACACACACACACACACACACACACACACACACACACACACACACACACACACACACACACACACACACACACACACACACACACACACACACACACACACACACACACACACACAAATATATATATATATATATTAATCTACAAAAGTTTTAAATTTTAAATAAATTGAAAGAAAATTTTGAAATTTTCTCTAATCTTTACTTAAATAATCTTACTTAAATAATATTTACATTAAAAAATACTTTAAGCAATAAATTTTTCTCAATTTATTTTTGTTGAATGGGAATTTCAAATTATTTCTTTTGAATTAAAAGTTCTATCAAATCGAAGCTGCAAACTAGAAGATTCAGACAAATTTTCATTAATTTTAGAGTCAAATTTAATTAAAATTACTAAATTTTATAACTTTTTGTCCATTTAATAGATAATACTGTTACTAAAATGTGGTTAAAATTTCATTCCTCTATCAATCCTTAATATACTACATTTAAAATGCCATCAAATTTAAAAAAGAAAAGTATTTAGAAACATAAATTTAAAATCTTAAAATATAATTTAAAAAAACACATTTTAAAATTACTTAACTAAAACCCTCCTAATTTATATTTAAGACTTTAAATGTTGTTCATTTTGTCTGACATCTTATTTCATTGGGACCTATTTTTTTTTCCTTGCTGATTTCGCTTTAGGCAAAGAATGTCGTTTCAAGTTACTTACTTGAATGATGTCAAAAGAAGAGTATTCTTTCAGGGTATTGTAACTCGCATTACTGGCGAGGGCTTTCAAAACATTTAATAAACAGTTGAAACCTTTGTTAAAAGTAAATAGAGAAATATAGGAACCCAAATAAAATCTTTTCAGAAAAGTGTTTTTCGGAACAATTTGCCACAAACAGCTGATAAATTTGCATGTATGGGATATTACAATATATGCATGCATAAGAGGTTGCATATATACACGAGGCATGCACCTCGTTTGCATGTATGGCAGTTTTCTAATAACCTTTTGTCTCACGATTCAATGTAGTGTGTGTGTGTGTACACAGGTTTTACTACACTTGTGATACACAGTAAGGCTTGAATTTTTTGCTGCAGATTGCTTTTCAGTTGAGTTTTGCTCACTAATATGCATTCCAACTATCAGTCTAGGTTGGACATATAACTCTTTCACACGCTTTCTACTGTTTGAACAGTAGAAAAAATAGCATTATTATAGTACACTAGTGGCCGACAGACGTTATCTTGTACATACGTCTTAAGTTCGAAAATTTCAAACTTTTTTGAATCAATTGTACCAATCTGGACCGTTTTGATGAAAATTTTTATAAAAAAAGTTATTACAATACCTGACGTCATCACATGCACAGTTATCACAATTTGACCTATCGATTGCGTGTGAGTAAGTGTATACTATGGACTAAGTTGAAGCTATTCTAAATAGAAATTTTGACTTGTTTTAATTAAAAGATAAAACTCGAGCTATTTTCATAACAGGTATATTTTTTTAATGCACAATAAATAAATTTATCGTAATGCCATTGAATGCACAATATTTTTGGTTTATCCTTGAGGGGTATAAACAAACAAATGCGATGGTTTACCGAGCCTCGGATACGCCCCTTGCGGAAAACAAAATTTCCCCCTCTTATTTCTTTTTTTTTCTTGCCGCGTATTAGCGGAATAAACAATTATGCAATTTAAGATTTTTAATTAATATCTTTTTAATATTAATTGCTGTATAGGACCAAATTGTGAATCTAAACCATTCTCGAATCCACTTGAACCCCCACAAAAATGTCATCAAAATCGGTCCTGCCGTTTAGGAAGAGTTCAGTCACATACACACGCACAGAAGAATTATATATATAAAGATTGCATTGGCTCAGTGTTATGAGTGTTACTACTGATAGCAATTCCATAACAGTTTCGAATTATGTCCACAATATATTATGAAGTTTTCTTTTCCTACAGAGGTTTTTCTGGCTTTTTCAAAGCTTTGAAGTCTGTTACAGAATCTTTTCTAGATGCATATATATTTGGTGGCTCTGTTGACGTTATACACACCTTTAACAGAAAAAATATCCTTCGGAATAATCGTCACCATAAAAGTCAGCACATTTCAAGAACCTCATGTTACAAGAAAGTTCAAACATCCTAAAAGCATTAATTGATTTTTTTTCTTAAAGTAGATACTAAATGATTGCAAGAACATGAATGTCCGATTGAACTATAAATTTTCAGATTGTTGTTCTGAAAAGCATTGACATTACTTCTGAATTCAAACGATTTCCAACCGCAAATGTAGGATTTAAAGATAGAAATTGTTTTCAATTGATAAAATGAAACAAAACAAATATTATAAATATATTTTAAATTTATAATGGGACGAAACTACGAAATTTAGCTTCACAAAGTATATTAAGAATCTGACTTCCACATTTTCACTTTCACCATTTTCAATTTCTTTTGACAGGTGTAATAATATTTTAAACGTTTGTAGCCTTTTTCTAATTATCACACAATAAAAATATTTAGAAAGCTAATTATTTGAATTTTAAAATGATAAAAAGAAAATGTGATTTTCGACCGAAAAGGATATTTTCACTGTTCAGTTTGAAAAAAAAATAGTTAAAAGAAAAATAGTTCCCATTGCATCCTTCATAATTATCTGAATTTGAGCAATGCGTTTGAATGCCCACAATCTGCACACGTTGCGTAAAGGGCAAAAAAAAAAAAATAATAACTTTAATAATATCCTGCCATGAAAATATTACTTACACTAAATGTTTCCAAGTTAATAAAATTTCCAGTCAATAGAACAATTTTGCAAGCACTTCTGTTTACTTATTATTCTATCCTCGTAATATAGAAGAAAAAAGGAAAACATTGAAAACATTAGTGAACATCACGTTTTCTACGGCTGGGTAAAACTACTACAAACTAAACTTCTAAATCGGCATTGCTAACTTTTTTGAGCGGAAAATACAATTTTATTCCAAATGACAATGATATCTTAAATTACATTAAATATAAAAAAAACCCCACTTTTTGTAGATATATCTGTTTTTAAGTGCAATATATTACTATATTCTGTGTTGCTAGTATCATTTCAAAATAAACACTAAAAATTAAGAAAGCATTTGCGAATTATTATAGCGCGCCAGCTTAGGGTTCTGTTAATAGTTGTATGAGAGAATACATCTTAATGCTTGATTTCGAAAATTAAAAAAAAAAATGAATAAACAATTGGCGGGAAATTTTTAACACTTTACTTTATACTCGGATAAGGGTTTTTGCTTGAATACTTGTTTAATTCTTTGTCTTTATAATATATAGTTATATTTGCTTTACACAGTATTTGATAAAACTCCAAGAGAAATTTAAATGGAAGAATTTTTACTGAACATAAATCAAGAAGTTTATTACATTAATAATATAATTACTGAAACAAATATGTTAAATATATAGGAAAATATTTATCATCAATTTTAATATAAAAGGACACCTAAATTAAAATCTCTCTCTCTAGTTCTCAAAAACAAAAACTATCTTGAAATTAAAATAAAACCCGAACTCAATTAAATGTACAATATAGATCTCAATTTTGTTTCATTTCTTTATTAAATGAAATATATACATACATCTGAACAGGAAAAGGCAACCATTTTTAAGAATACACAATATATGTATTTGTAATTAACGTATAGCTTATAATAAACAAGATACTACAGTTCGTGATTTCTGCTCTTTAATGCAAGTTAAAAACAAGTTTAAACATATTTTAAATTAAAATTCCCATATATTTTATGTGAAGTTTTTCTGCATCTGACACGCTATTTGATGTCGTTTTAATGTCATGTTGCTACATTTTCTATTGAATGGGATATAAAAATGACGTTCAATACTCTCGAAAGGTAATTCAATTTCTTTTCTATAAGAAACTACTCTTTGTCAAAAGGAAATTTTTTTTTTTCCTCGCATTTCAAGAAATTATTTGAAATGAGAACATTTCTGTTGACATACCCATAAAATGAAAAAAAAATCCATTTAATAGTTTTTTTCTTTTCTGAAACCCATGTACTTCAAATGTTAATGCTACCTAAAAAGATATGCATTTTTAGTAAAGTGTTCCACATTTTGAAGTGACATATCAAATTATGGTTTGTGTACCTGTAGAAAATTGAATCTTCAAAAGGCGTTTGAGCAGCTGTAAAAAGAAACCATGGATAGCAAATAGAAATTCTTTAATATGATTTACGAATATTCTATCTTTGGAGTAATTTCGTTACCAGAAAAGGAGCTTAAAACAAAACAGTTAGAACCAATTGAATTTTAGTTCTGCTTAAGCAAAATCAGTTTCTGTTAATTTTTCTTAATATATATTCAAATGATTTGATTAAAAAAACATTTTATATTTTTAAATAATTTAATTAAAAAATCACTTTCTTCAATCTCTTCTAAAGTATTTTATGTTATAGGATATTTTTCATGAAAAAAAGAGTTTTATAAATGTTACTTAAAAAAGATCAATCGAACATTAAAATATCTCAAATTATTATTAAATTATACATTCAAAGCCAAGTTAAAATGCAAAAAAGTAACAAGCTTGTCTAAGATTGACTGTTTCTAACATGATATGGACTGGTTTGGTCGAAGCAAAATGATGAATAAAACATACAACTAAGTTTCCTTCTTTTATGGGCTATGTCAACTTAGCGATTAAAGGTAAGAACTTTATGGAAATAAGTCATAAGCTTGAGTCTTGATTTCCTTATATGCCGTAATGAAGAATGTAGGGCAGTGCGTCTCAAAGTTTCAATATTCGCGACCCAATATTCAATCAGAATTTTCATCGCACCCCCCTCATACAATAACAATGCATCGAATTCAATAATACTATACTTTGACGCTAAAGCTTCAATACAACTCTAACCTCCGGCGTATATAAACGTCTCGCACAGCCAAAGCGTTTTTCCCCCGAACGTATATATACGTCCCCGAAGAACGATCTTTCTGGCTTGCTATCCATAAATTATTCGAGGCTTTGGTGCAAAAAAAGGACACTGAAAATGTTTGAAGGATTTAATTTTCAGATTTTTTTGCTTTTTTTCCTTCCCCCTCACTACGCGCGCCTACTGGAAAACCATTGGCTTGGGAAGCGAATCGCGAAAACTTTTAATCGGCTTTTTAAGGGGATTTAAAAATAAAAAAAATTATCAAGATAAATGTTAATTTTTGTAAATAACTATATAGGACAAGTTCATGGGGTCACTGGAAATTATTAAAATTTTCTTAGCTTAGACTTTAAATTTTTTTAAAAATACATTGCATACACTGATACATTTATAAGTGTAATATATCATGTAAATGTGTTTTTTAATTATGTCAGAATTTTTAAATTTTTCTGGGAAGGTAAACAAAACGTTTTAAATTTAAAAAAAATTTTTTTTTCGATTTTTATTTCTCGCGCCCCCCATAGGTTGTCCGTCCCCAAAGGGGGCCCCCCCACATTTTGAAAACACTGATATAGGTTCTTTTGGAAAATCTGTTGTGTACAAAATTTGGAAGTTAAAAGTTATTTAGATTTTTTTATGCGCTCAAAAAAGACTCGACATTACGATTAATTCCTTGTAATTGTTAAACTACCAAGGTTAAAGATGGTACTCACGATGAATTTCTCAATTTTGATCAGTGAGATCAAATGATGAGGAAGATACCTCTGCTTGAATACCATTCTCGAATATTTTTCTCCCATAATGTAGGGAATTCTTTTTTTTACAGATCGAACTTACATCACCTTTTCTAAATCCGGGTCTTCGGAAACCGGTAACTTCCGACATGACAGAAGCAACACCGGTCAAGGGTTCGCGACCTTGACCCCAGCTACTTGGTTGTTAGGGGAGGGGAGACAGGGTTTTAAAATCGCTCTATTTTCTCAGACGGTTTTGGGGGCTGACCTGTTTTTTTGGCCCAAATCAAATAACGGGACTACACGATACCTAGCGACACCTCCCTTTTTCAACTTCCTTACCACATCAACCACGGTCAATGCAAGTTATAAACTTTAAAAATGGTTAAAAAGGGCGGTCAATTTTTTCATTTAACCATTTCAGTCTATAATGAGTTTTTAAATGTTGGAAAATGCAGCTATTAATACAGAATATAAATTTGGATTGCAAATCGTGATGGGTTTTGATATATTTCCCAATTTAAGATGAAATAACTTAAAAAAATCAGAATTTCCTTGAGCATTTTATAAATAAGGAATTAAAGATTCATTTTAAATAAAAATTTGAAAAGTTAAAAAAAATATTAATGTTAAAACTTATTCTGAGTTTGACGAGTTCTTGAAAAATAAAGAATTCAGAATTAATTGAAATTTTTAAGAGAATGTGTAACTTTAAAAATCTTTTAAATTGAATTATATATATATATATATATATATATATATATATATATATATAGTTGAAATACGTTTCTCATTCCAACTTTCGAACAAACATTATTTATTGAATTTATTACATAAATTAGCTTAAAAGAACAAATATAATTATGAATTATTCTCTTTTTTTATAAGATTTGTACTTTTCCAATATTTGTCTTATGTTTCCATTGATATCTAATGAACTGTTTTTTTGTTTGTAATTTCGCACACAAAGTGTGCTATCCAGCTATCTTTCTTTAAAGGCCGTTCTTCCCAGTCGTTTTTTAATAATACACTTTCAAAAGCCGATTATCTCACGTGTGTGTGATTGAGGAATCTTAAATATAAGGATCTCAGAACTATAATTGTTTTTAAAACTCATGCTTTTTTGAGTGTTTTCAGTAATAATTAATATACGTTCTTCGGGTATGGTATTGTAATAAGCTTTCTATTTGAAAATATCCCTTGTAAAGATAGGATCTAATTTTAAGATATTTATTTATGTTTATCACAAAAGTTTACCAGTTAATATATAAGCAACATGATTTCCAGAGTAGAAATTATTATAAAAAAATTTGATTAATAAATGATAATAACGATTTTCACTATTTCTTGAGCAGGTACAATTTATGAAATAAAAAATATGTGCCTTTGGTCAGATTTTTTAATGTAAAAGATAAAAAAAAACTATTTAAATTCTTAATTGTTCGTTAACTAAAATTTTGAAAGAAAAATATTTTCGTCTGCTATTTCGCAGAAATTCATTTCAAGAGTATTGATTTTCTGGTTTTATGTAATTTTTTCTTATATCGGATAATATATTCCACGTATCCCAAACTTTACTATTTGATTTTTATTCCGAAATTTGTAATTTCCCGAATAAAGTATTTAAGATAAAAATAATTTCGATTGAAAAAAGCATAAGACATCAAACTTCATTACGTTTCTTTATGAATCAAGAGAAATTTTACATATGAATTAGCTATTGTTTGCAACAATGCTACTTCAGAGAGTTAAATGCTGTCATTATTACACTGCAATCAATATTCCACTTATTTTATGAATAAACGTGTTTTTTATCTTCGTTTACTGGTTAGAATACCAATTTGCGTAATTTATTTAAATTGCATAAAACAATACTTTCCATTGTCTAGACTTTGGAATGCGCATTTTAATCCAATGATTTCTGTAATTCTTATCCAAAATTATTTTTAATATACAACTGTAATGTAATGTAATAAAATATTATTAGAGATTAGAAGCATCGATATTAATTTTAAATGGATAATTGAAACTCACAAACTACAGGAGAATATGAAGATAAACATATTAAAAAAGATCCAACATTAACCAGAGAATTTAAATTTGCTAAAAATAAGACAATCAGTATTAATATATTTTTCCTATTGGATAGAATAATCTTTTCATTATTAATTTACTTGATTAGAATCCGTGATATGTAAGTCATGGAAGTTTGCAAAGTATATTTGCTGTTTCAATCAGTACTATAGACATATTTTTGAAATAAACAATTTGTTTAATTCAAAAATGAAATGTGGAAACACTAAATTTGAACCTTTGGTTATATAATAAAATATTTTTTCCACATTTACTAAGGAACGTTATAATTATTTTCAAATGAATTTCTTAAAATCATATATATCATATGGCTTAAGCGGATATAAGTATTATTAAAAGCACTTGCTAATAGTTTAATTTTAGAGCAATTTTTAAGAATTATTGATTAGGGTTTTTTGAAGTGTGACAAGTGAAATAGTAATAAGCAATTTCGTTTTACTTCTAAGAAATATTTTTTTAAATTTACATTTTACAACTGCAATACACAGGAAATAAATTCAGGTCTATAGTCATATTTCTACCTAAAATTACACGTTTGTCGTAAATCTTGCGAAAAATATTTTTTGTATGTGCTTCCGATTAGCAAAAAAGAAATTTGAAATAAATCATTTTGACAGTTTTACAATCTTGGCACTAAATTACCCGAATTTAGTGGTTTAAAATGAACCTCTTTTAGGGCTTAAAAAACTGCATCATTTTTTTATAGCAAATTTTTTGGTTAAGTTTTATTTTTGTTGTTTGAAAGACGCAAAAACTTACATGGATAAAAGATAAGCTATGTAAGAATCAATAGCTATTGATTTATGTATTATACTAGTTTTTGAGTTTTATATGGAGTATTCAAAGGCACATTTTTTTACTAATGGTTTTAGTTTATAAAAACGCTTAAGCAATAATATGAAGTTTTGAAGCGAAATTTAAAAATATTCTGATTTTTAAATATTAGTGAATTATGATTTTTTATTAAAATTTTAAGCAAAAGTGTTGAGATTTATTCTTTTATAGAGATGAAAAGAGTTGATGCATGCGGTGTCATGGTAGAGACTTTAGTTAGCTTAACAGGAGTCTTAAATACATGCAAAATTCATCTCCAAGACAGAGATAGGTAGGAAAATTATTCAAATATCAAGGCATCTTGCTTAAAAAAAATGGAAAT
>BMAV01012829.1:0-25371 GCA_019973955.1 Trichonephila inaurata madagascariensis
GGTACTAAACACGACATGTTCTTGTTGTTGGTAATCTGAATAATGGACTTTATATTCCGTAGATCTTACAGATATTGTTTGTGTACCATATTCTGAGCATCGTATACACCATCTTTCAATAATAAAATGTAAGTTCGCATACCCTACTTCAACCCTTGGTGATGTTGTTCAGCTGCCCTGATCAGTACGTTCTCCAAATCTGTTACCCGTGTAGATTTACAGTTTTATAAGTGACTTTTCCGCCAATACTGGCAGAGCTACTATTGAAATGTGGCAAGTATTTGAAGCAATATGGAATTATATACTCGTATCTGTTGTTCAAGCTCAGTTCGTCTTGAAACCGAACTGGGTTAGAGCAGATATGTGTACTAATTTTTTTTTCCTGTACATCTGAAAATCATCTACAAATTGCATAATGATTTTTTTTCCTACGTTGCACATACGCATTAGGTAATCGTTCGTGATTTGCTTTCGTTCTTGGTGCTGCAATTTTAATGACAACAGCATATATAATTTTCCGGATATAGATATGCAAATACTAAATAGTTCCCATTTCTTTATTTTAGTCTAGTTACATTTAAAATTATGAATTGCCTTACAATGACATTTTTATCGTAGTAGTACTTATTAGGCAGTTTTATACCTTTTAAATTTGTAAGGCTATTGAAAATCAACCAGACTTTTAGAAGGTAGCTCAATCTGGAGCCATTATTTTAATTAATAAGAAAATGTTCATGTTTATAAAATAAACTACCATATAAAATAGATATTAGTATCAAATTAAATATTTTGTATTTTTTATTATTTTTTTATTTTAAAATGTCATTATAGTATTTTTTGCCTTAAATTAATGAGCCTTAATAGTATAAACTTTTATGTGAGAGACACTAATAAAACAATTTATTATCCAGTAAGCCTCAAAACAATTATTATAAAAATCTTATGTAAATCGTTTTCATAACTATAACTGTAGTATTAATTTAATAGTGGCTTACTTTTGTAACGTGTCTGAACGAACAGCCTTAGGGATTGGATATACCCCAAAGAGAATGATGTATTTTTTTCTGAATTATTAGGCTCCTAAATAACATACATTATTACATAGCGGATAGAAAAGTCAGATTTCAAAACTACAGTAAATAAAGTAATAAGAAAACTTAGCAAGATGTTTTGAAACTCTTACTTTATGATGAGTTAAAGGAATTTGTTTACATCCATGAGTAAGGGTTCTCTCATGTAATCAGCCACCGTTATGGCAAAACTTTTAATAGTTAATTTTGCCTTTGGATATTTCCACAAAGTTCAATTTCCATAAAATAAAATAAACAAGAATTATATGCATACTCCTTATTTGTGTCTTTTTATCTGTATATAAGCACTGTTTCATTAATTCCATCAATGCTTTTAAAGCTAAATTAACGAGTTCATTCTATATGCCTTAAATTAATAATGTTATTGTTAACCGCTGAGTGATTTAATTAATTATTACAATAAAAATAAAACTAATAATGTTAACAATTTAGATTGAATTCATTAATCATAAATATATATTAAAATAATTATAGAATGTATTAACAATATTTTATGATTCACAATTCATCTTTCAGCTGACAAGAGTGTGCAAATGTTGTAACAAATATGCTATTTTTTATATTGTTTTGAAATACGTTGCCTAAAAGCATTATGACAGTTATTATTATTCCTCTATATATCTCCTCCTTTTGGGGTATAAATCTTTTAAGATTAAATCTCAGTTATTTGGTTTGTTTTGAAGCACCCTGTTTCATTCGTAAAATTTCGATTTGTGCTCTATGGCTACTAGACTGCATGGTCGTAAAATAGAGTTAATAATAAACACTATAGATAAACATAAGTAAAATAAATAAATAAAACAATTACCATGTATCAGCAAACGCCAAAACTTATGCACTACAATTGGAATAATCAATATAAAAGGACATCGAAAGTAAGAAATGCGAAGTAAAGAAAGAAATTAAGTAAGGAAATGCAAAAATTGGACGGCTATTCTGAGTTGTGTTTCAGGTGCGTGAACAATGCTCGTCTTAAGGTATCCGGCAACGTTCGGATCCGTGATTTTAAAAAAGTGCATAAATGGATAATTTACATGATATTTAGTATCACTTAGATTAGAATATATGTATAAAATTATTTTAAGGATATTTTGACAAAAAAAACAAACAATTTAAATAGAATATTTCGGCAAAACATTAACTTAGAATAACCTTTTTTTCAAAATATACTCCTTTTGAGAAAAATGCTTCAATTACAATAATATTTTGCCTGCATATAGCTCAGACTTCTTTACTGAGGCTCAACTATGTTTTTTTTATAAAAAATTCACATTATTTTCAGAGTTACAACCCATTGTAATAATTATCGGCGTTTTTTTCTTAAAATTTGTCCCCTCTGTTGTGTCGTAAAACATGGATAAACCCACTCCTAAGTCATATATTTCAAACATTCTAGTTGAGGCTCTGTACATAGGTCTGAGTTATATACAGGCAAAATATTATTATAATAGAAGCATTTTTCACAAAAGGAGAATATTTTGAAAATGGATCGTGCTATGTTCATATTTGTCAAAATATTGTACTTAAATAATTTTCTATTGTAATACTATTATTAAAACAATTTTATGTACATTTTCTAATGTAAGTGACTCAAAATACCATAAATATTATCCATTTACACGCTTTTGCAAAATCACGGTTCCGATTGTAGTCGGATATATAAAGTATCCGACTACATTTGGAACCGTGATTTTGCAAAAGCGTAGAAACGAATATTATTATTATACTTAGTGTCACTTAGATTAGAATACACGTGTACATTTTTTTTAAGAATAGTATTACAACATAAAAATTATTTAAAGCGATGTCATAGCGAAAAAAGAAATCATAGAATTACCTTTTTTTAATATATTCTGCTTTTACGAAAACTACTTTTATAATAATAATATTTTGTCTATATATAGCGCAGAATTCTATACAGAATCTGGAAGTGGATTTATCCATATTTTAATACATCAGAGTGAAAAAATGTTAGCAAAAAAATACCAATTATTATTTCAATTGCTTGTTAATCTGAAAATAATATGAATTTTTCAAAGTTCTTAGTTCAAGCTCTTTGGAGAAGTCTTAGCTATGGTAAAAATGTATTACAATAGAAGCAATTTTCAAAAAAGGAGAATGTTTTGAAAATATGTAATTCTATGCTCATTTTTTGGCAAAATATTGCATTTAAATAATTTTTTGTTGTACTAATACCCTTAAAATAATTTTAATCTAAGTGATACTAAATATTGAAAAAAATATTTGTTTGTACGCTATTACAAAATCACGGTTCAGAACGTACATGGATCCCTTAAAATACCCCTCTATGCCCTCTGCTACTTCCATTATCTTTTCACCTAACATTTTTTTTTTTTTTTTTTGAATATATCTACAATGTCTCCTGTTCATTTTACGCCTTGTTAAGGGATTAACACACTTATGAGAGAGTTTTCCAGCTGCAACAATTTTTGCTATTTTCACTTAGTCCGCGTTGGTTTTAGTAGCCTAAAGTGATAATGTTTCCACCTAGTTAAAGTTTCTCTGTCTGGCACATTGTTGAAATTTTAAAAAACAGAAAAAAAATGTATGAAAAAGTTAAGGATGTCACGTCCTGAAGGCAAAAACTGAACAAGTGAAACAGCGTGTTCAGCCATTCGTTGGCTTTGCAAATTAAAAATAAACTCTTTAACACAACTTGAGCTCACTTAATATTTTGGAGAGTTCTTCGAATATCAGTAAATCTCTGCATAAGATTTTCTTCAGGGATTATTTTATGATTCCCGTTAAGTACTTCTAAATTCCTCATTGACCTAATTTATTTGCACACGGTTTTCTAATCCAGGGTATTATTTTATTTTTTCAAGAACTTACCTGGATTTCTCACACTCAATTAGAAACAGTCTATTTCCCCTGTCTTTTCGAATATTTCATCCAACTTAAACCGGTTAATAAACATGTTCGTCCACAAAATTAGTTTAGCAATAGAATATTCAAGAAACTTTGATAAATTATTCTCAACAACTTCAAAGGGCAGCAAATCCAAAAACTTCTTTAAATGTACTATATACTATATTTTGACATTGTAAATGGTATAATCGCATCTAATGTGTGATCGTATTTAATAAAAAAAATGCCACCACAGTCCCTATTTAACAAAAGAGGCGAAGCAAAATATAAGAGCTTCAATTGACTTACTATCAGCAGCATTTTCCGAAAAAATATATTTTCCTTTCTTTTTTCTTTTACGTAATATTTTAACTTTTTACACCACTTTTATCTACTTTAGTTGTAAATCTTCTGATGTCTTTGAATTCTAGTCTAAGCTTATGTTCCATGCATGAACTTCATAATTATCACAAAAAGAGATAAGAGAAAGTGAAATAAAGCGAATGCCTTAGATGAAAGGTACAACATCAATCTCATAGTATTTTCCAGGAATCCAGAGTATTTAAAAATGATGTAACATCTACTTTCATTTCAAAATCTTCTAAATTTCAAACCCCATCCTCCGAGTATTTTTTAATTTACTATCTCTCTCAACACTTTTGTTTGCATGCAAACTATTCCGAATCTGTAAGTGACAAGTTTTTTTGGACAGTGTTTAATTTCTTCCACTTCCAATTCATATATTTTAATACAGATAATGCTTCGGAAAAAATATTAAAATCCGAAAACATTATTTGTTCTTTGATACAAATCATAAGCATTGAAAAATCAGTGAAACATCTCGAAATAGCCTTTATTTACTTATGGGTATTTTCTAATATGAAGAATAATACTAGCACTGAATAGAAAATATTAACAGGAACATCCACTTTGCATAATGTTGAGATCTCTTCAATTGTCCTCTGAATATTATGAAAATTTCAAACGTTCCACGTACTCCTTAATTCCCATCATTAGAAACTATTTTCTGATATCTAACTACAAAATCATACCTTAAATTTTCGAAATATCAAAATAATATCCCAAATTCTCGGAGTTACATTCGTCCCTTCTTTTAACCAGCATTTCGACAAAAGACTTCCTTTAATACAACTTTTACATGTAAATGTATCCTTTGAATTTAAGTACATTATTGATTTGTGCGTAACACTGTTCTAAAAGGCATAAATTAACCTCCTTAGTTTCATAATATTTCTGAATGATGCTACTTTTCGTTCTGAGAAAAATTTAACTGACTTATGAAATATTATTCACTCAGAAAAATGATATTTTTGACTTCTGTCACATTTTATAACACATAGTCACACGAACTGTATTTTAATTAAAAGATAATTTTTTCCCAAGTTTTCCAGGTCTCTTTTCTAAGACAGTCCTTTTACTACTTTTTATTTGCAAGTTTCAAGTCACTTTTTAAGTTCTAAATAACTTTGCTTATAACATGCAGTCCGTGTTACAATAAGTAGTTCCTAAATATTTGATTTTCTATGTATTACCCTTTTGATTTTTTAAGAAAATAAATATTATTCGGGCTGAAATGCTATACAGCGTCTATATTAGATGTCTTTTTTCCTAAATTGCTATTTAAAAATGATATTCAACCTTTTACAGATAGCTTCATAGAATTTTAAATTTATGGTGGATCATACTTTTAGAAAATACCTCTTCGGAAATGAGGAAGTAAGAAGAAAAAATGAAATCAGACTATTAAGTTTTGTATTCAGAACCACAGCATGTATGTCCTTTAAGATAATAAAACCCATTTGTGAAATTAAATTCAAATAGAATCTCTACACTTACAGCTGTTCAATCTGTAACAAAGATTTCAAACAACTGAAATTATCTTTCTGAGACAGTGATTTAAACATAACTCTCCACAGTAAACTGGAACTAAAATTCTAAAAATTTTACTGTGGTACATCTCTTCTAAGTTTTAATAATGCTGTATTTTTGTATTGGAACTACTTTTGATCTCTTCAAATTTTTTGTCACTACTCACAACTGGCAGATAGTTTTACTAGAATAATTTCGTCAAACAAAACTAAGAAGATTGATTTGACAAATATTTATGTAGAAATAATTTTAAAAGTTGGTACTTCACTCTACCAACCAGTTCATCGTTTATCATTTGTAAAGAAGAAGGTGGACATAAACTAATTGAAGAATGTCTTACACAAAAAATCATCAGACCAAGTTTATCCAAATATTCTGCTACACTAGTACTTGTGAATAAGAACAGTAAGGATTCCAGACTTTGAACATTCCAGAAACAGATATTTCATCAATTTAATCGTAAGATTGCTAAAGATAGATTATTTCTACCCTTGGTGGAGGGTGTTCTCAAAGAAACTGTAAAATTCGAAAATGTATACTACCTTGTGGATTTGAAAAATTAATTTTCCAGTTTTGACGTTATAATGGGTGATCTCAAGAAATTTTCTTTTTTTATCAGATATTTATAGCTCTTAACTTGCCCATCCTTACTAAAAATTGTGATGCATTGATGTCTAGTTGTATATGTAGATAGATAGATAGATAGATAGCATAAGGGTTAATGTACGATATTATTATTTCACGAGTCTGGTCTTTCATTATTATTATAAGGAAACATAGTGAGGATTTTAGAAGATATTTCATTTAAAGGATTCAATTTATGAGTACCTATTTCACAAATATTATCAGTGTCAAAGAAATGTCAAAGATCAAACATATCACACATTCAGAAAGATAAATATATTAAGATTATTTTTAAATATGCGATGAATTTGTTATTCCCTCATACTTTGAGTTAAACGACCGACCTTTTTTTGAAATTTTGTGTTGTTGATTTTTTTTTCGGTATGTATTGTGTTATGTTCTCTATTCTTACTTTCCTGTTGGGTTCAGATCATGACTTTAACAGTGGCTAGTAAGAACTGGTGACGGGGGCTTGTTACAACGTTAAGGAGGAATGTCAAAGTATATACTTCCACTGTTCTTGATAGACAGTACGAACTTATTAAGTACTAATTCGGACTGAGTAGCAATTAGAACATTGTTGTACGTTTGAATTCCCCACGCAGTCTGAAGTAATCCTAAACATAGACGTCGTCGTGAATATTTTATTTATTTACTTTTTTATTATTATAATGATGTTTAAAAAATATTATGTTTTGTTGTGAGTGGCAACAATTTTTGTTTGAGCACAAAAGAATAATCAAAAAAAAGAACGAGAAAATGGCGCTGTTGTTTTAAATGTTTATTTAATTTCAGTTTTAATGTTTACTTATTTATTATCTGCTGCCAAAATCTGATTGAAATAAATCAGAATAGAAATATTGATGCCTGATACTTTTATTACGAACTATGATGTATATTTTTTTAAGCAATGGCTCCAAACGATATACTGGCAAACTTAAAATGGAACGAAACTATGATACATTCAGCTGTAACTTGTTTTATAACTAAGGTGAAAGAAATGCCGCAATGTAACAATACTGACTGTGAACTAGAATGTTTGGAAGAAAGGACGAAAGAATTGAGAAAATTTAACGGGGAGAAATTCATATTTTGTAACGGGTGATAAAGACGAACAAGACGTAGTTGAACGTGAAAGAAGACTGCACCAACTAAATTTTTTTTTTCCCACCAAAAAGAAAATACGAGAAGAATCCGATCAGGTAATTTCTGAACATTTACCCTCTACTGGGTATAAATACTAAACACTAATATATAAGTGAAATTCCACCGATTGTAATAAACACATTTAATGGAGACATAGAAGATTTAAGTTTCTGGTAGAGTTTTTAATTGTGTATTGGCAATAACGACTGTTTCTTGCTAGTCGACAAACACGTCTTTTTAAGAGAATTTTTGGATAATGAAGCAAAATGACTCGTCGACGGAATCAGTGTGATCGCTGAAACCTATAACACTGTTAAATATTTGTTGACATCTAAATACGGAAAAAAGATAAGATTATCCAATCCCCCATATACATTTTTGAAAACTTAAACCCTATACAAAACACCGCTCCTCAAGCTTTAAATGAACCCTCTCTATTGCAGTGCTTCTACAATTCTCAATATTTGTGACAGAATTTGCAATCATAATTTTCTTTCTGCCTCCTTCATACAATAACAATGCATTAAAAATACACTTTGACGTTAAGGGTACAGTATGATTTTTATACTAAACCGTGCGAGTTTTCAAGATAACCATAAAACTGTGTATATAGTATTTTATATGACAAGTTAATGGGAATAGTTAGTTAGAATTAAACTTATTTTTAACTTAGTATTGATAGATTAGTTACCAAATACATTGTAAAGGACTAATACATTTATAAGTATATTGTATTAGTAAATAAAATACACATTTACACTAATACATTTATAAGTATATTGTATTAGTGTAAATGTGTATTTTATTTTTTTATTATATCAGAATGTATTTTGTTTTGCTACCTTTTAGTAAGTTTGTAACTTTTTAAATCTTTTATTTTTGATTTTTTGGTATGCTTGTGGCACCCTCGTAGGTTTACCCCGCCCCCTTAGGTGGGCGCCTCCCAAAGTTTGAGAAAGGCTTCTTTCTTGAATGCAATCGATGATTATAAGCTTTGAGTAGTCACCGATTGAGGCAAAATAGATAATTATTGTCTATATTGTGTTATGTGTTCTATTCTTATTCTCCTGTTGGGATCGGGTGCGGACTTTGCAGTGGCTAGTAAGAATTAGGGGTGGGAAGTCATTACAACGTTAAGGAGGACTGTCAAAAGTCCATTCTTCCACTCTTTTTTACAGACAGTTTGAACTTATCCTCATTTGGACTGAGTGGAAATATAACTGTGTTTTTCACAGATGCGTTAAGAATATACTTTGATGACTCGTTTTTTTCATCAGTATATGAAGATTATATGCAGGGTTATTGGAAATGAATGACAAAATTACAAAATTCCCAAATGAATAAACAGAAAATGATCTTTAACATGGCACGGTAAAGATAAAATATGGAATCTGGAGTTCTTAGCATTGTTTTTGTCAAATTGGTGGAAGCAGTTTTGTAATTGTGAACAGAAGTGGAAATATCGTCGCAGCGGGGAAGGCATTTTGTGTGTTCTCGTTTGCAAAAAAAAATCTGTCATTAATCACGAATCAGCGTGAACTTCGGAGAAAGTACCATAGAAATGCACTGATATCTAAGTGTATGAGACGAAGGTGAAAACAGTTCCAGGAAACTGGATGCCTTTGTAAGGGCACAAGTCCAAGGCAACCTGGCTCACAATTATGTTATAAGGGTTACTAAATAACAGTGAAAATTTGTGAAGACAAATCTGTCTTCACGCCAAGAAACGTTACGTATGAAAATAATTTCATATTTTATCTTTATTATGACATCTTAATTATCATTTTCTTTTTATTCATCTATGAATTATTAAATGTTGTAATCGTGTCATTTATTGTTGTGATACCCCTGTTTACTTTTGAAATTTTGTACCGGAATATTACAATATTGCAAAGTTTTTTTTTTATTACGAAAAAGGATTCATTTTCATTTTGTCTAGTCATAAACTTAAACCTTTGGATATTTTAAAGCAGTGTTTCTCAAACTTTCAATATTGGCGACCCAATATTCAATCATAATTTTCATCGCATCCCCCTCCATACAATACTAATTTGATGAATTCAATTTTACTATACTTTGATGCTACAACTACAATACGATTTAAACTTCTTAAGTGCCACTGACGTATATAAACGTCTCGTTCAGCTAAAGAGTTATTTTCCCCGGACGTATATATACGTCTTCATAAAGTATGATCTTTTCTGTGCACTGCTATCCATACAGTTATTCCGAAGGCTTTGGAATGCAATAAAAAGACCCGGGCTGTGTTTTCGAAGGGTTTATTTCAGAGGATTTGCTTATTTATTCTCCTCTCCCCCCCCCGCGCCAATGCAGCGCCTACGCACGGATACGTGGAAAACGGTGGCATTGGAGAGTGAATCGCTCTCCTTTAATCGGCAGTTAAGGGATTAATTATAAAATGTACTAAAATTAGCAAGATAAGTGTTAATTTTTGTATATAATTTTATATCTGACAAGACTGAGGTCACTGGTAATTGTTAAATTTGTCTCCTTAACTTAGTATTGTTAAATTAATCATAAAACACATTGTGCAGTGGTGATACATTTATAGGTGTATTATATTAGTGTAAATATATATTTTATTTTTATTATGCCAGAATGTATTTTGTTTGACTCCTTTCAGTAAATTAGTAATTTCTTTAAATAATCATTTGTTTTAGACTTTTAAATATGCTCGCGCCCTCCTCGTAGAGTTGTCACGCCCCCAAGAGGGGCGCGCTTCACAGTTTGAGAAACGCTGTTTTAAAGGGATTTTAATATTCGGTCTAATCTTAAACATATTTAAACAAGGGGGAAAACACTAAAGACTATGCAGATTCAAGTAAACGAGGGACCTATATTTGGATTTATGGCGTTATATTTTGTGAAGAAGCTGAATAAATGGAGAACTTCATCTACAGATTGAATCTAAGGAGACAAAAACCAATAAGGAAAGTATACTCCTGCTTTTGACACAACGATCCTAAAAAATTGCACTCTTATAATACAAAAATAAAAGTATTTAAATAATGGTTAGCATTTCAGAAAATCATGATTAAGAAGAACTTATTAACAAGTATTTCAAGATGAGCATTTCTGCTTGAAGTGCTTTATTATGAAATGATACAGCAACCTGGTCAGAGTAAAAAGCAAGTGGATGCTCTAAGTAGGTGCCGCTCAATCTACATACTTCGCCAAGTGAAAGAAATCCCAACAGATTACATAAATAATACAACCTTTTAAATAGGGTGCTAAAAAGTCAAAATCTACGGTAAAGGAAAGAAAACTTACTTCTAAACGCAAAATGGAATGTTCTCAAGATCATATAACTTTAAAGAAAAGAAAAAGGGATAACAGTTTTTTCAAATACAACTTAATAGCAATGCAACGTGCAAAAGTGTTTCAACATCAAGTAACTAATGTAAAACCTATAAATATGTAAGAAATTGCGAAAATAGATGATCATACAAATAGAACTGTAAATCCCATCATCTTTGATATAAAGATATAGTATTCCTTGAGTAGAAAATATCATAATGTCTTTTCAGTTGCAAATACATAATAGTTTTATTCATCTCAATTTTATAAAATTCATGAAAATGTTTTATTGTTCTCTTATTGTATTTCAGTTTAATATGATATCGTGCAGTCATTCTGAAATGTCAGTGAGTTCACTCACACTTACAGTTGAAAGAGAGAGATCTATGTAACGCAATATGTAATCTTATAGAAAGCTATAGACAGTTTTTTTCCGATATCAGATGCTATGAAGAAATCACAAAATGAATTCGCAAAGCTTGGTGGAGAGTCTATACTATAGATGCAGTCTTTAATCTTTCCGTTCGTAAGTAATTTACATAGCGTTTAATTCTGAAATTATCTAAAATTAAATTAACATCAACCGGTTTCATTATTTAAGTGTAGATAGACCACTATAGATACAAATACTATCATTAAGTCCCATCTGCGGTAGATTTATGCACATAAGCGCACTTAGCTCTATACCTCAACTGCAGTTTGCTGAACAGTAAATACGGGGAAAAGGTATTTTTGAATGAATTGATAACTTTGGTGTGTATATAGTTTTTTCACTAGTATTTATCTTCACAAAACTCTCATGTTACATTTATTACGTTTGATGATTTATTGGTGATTTTGATATGGTAATCTCTCTTTTTGAAGGAAGTATTTTAGTGAATGGGAATATATACTGATAGTTAAAATAAGAGGTCGAGAGCATCAATTATGAACATCAAAGATATCAAAGCATCTGGAAGAAAATTCTCAGAAATAACAGGGACCGCTTATAAAATCGAAGAAACCTCAAAAATTGTGTTTTCTTGATTTTTGAAGATTGCGAGATAAGGTAGATATTACAGTTCTAGATATTAATTGATATCAAGTTAACCACTCCACATTCTTAACATATATGTATATTGTCATGTAATTCGGGGTTTTGGGATGTTATGTTATCTGTCTCAAAGAGCAAAAACGTTCTTTAAGAGCAATAAAAAGTTTATTGTGGAAAAACAATACTTAAAAAACGGTATACAGCACTTAAGTTCACACAATCAATCCCAGAATTTCTTCACACCTCCTACAATGCTCGTATAAAAACATAAGTATGTAAAGATTATCCTCAAGTAGCATCTCGTCATCTTTAACAACCGAAGGAGTGAGTTAAACGGTCGTAGGGGCACTTGATCTCCGGAGAGGTCTTAATCCCCTATCTTGAAATTAGTCTGTTGTTATAGTCGGCATGGCTGTCTTCCAGCTCTTTCTACAAAAATTCAGCTTATGTCTTACATCATGATGTTATAAATTTCTCTAGTGGTGTCAAGAAACATATATGTGGATAAAAAATGGCTAAAATGGCAGCCAACGCCAAATTTGTGCCTCAAAAATTATGTTTACTTGGCTGTGTCACCAATTTTTCTCCAAGTTACTATTGAAGCACCATTATAATGTAAGGGACGGTGTTGTTTGAGAACATTACAACTTTTATTATATAATAGATACAACAGAAAGTAATGTTAAAGTATTAAATATCCAGATATAAATAATTGTTCACGCTATTTTAAGATGAAGTTAAATATTAATTACACCATATTCGTAACAGTATTTAATATTCATGAAATATTATAAACTAGTTAAAAAAAAGATTAATGCTGAGATCATTATTGAGTAAATAAGTTTCATTATCAACATAGCATATTCTTCATATAAATATACATATATTTAAAATTGTATTTTTTTCTATGATATTATTATATGTAGTAGAATACCATTTCCAATTCGCTGTATATTTTCTTTCACCCAGAGCATATAAATGCAGATTATAGATAATGTATGTGGAATAAGACGCACATTAATCAGAAACCAGATACAAGTACCATTCTATTTTCAAACAACTAGCAGATATTGTGAATGTGTTACTTTGTAATAACATTTCTCATGTGAGAATACACTAAATATTTTTTTATTGTTTGGTAAATGATAGAAGATATGCTTAATATTACTGTATATACTTGCGTGTATGAAATTGGATTTCAAAACATAGTTTATCACTGAGAATCATTAATTATTTCCTATGTTTGAGAAATGTTGTAACATAGTTAATGATTTTGTAACGTAGAATTAACTACTGTTACTTTGATATCTAAAAGAAAAATATATTAATTATCAGACATTTGATATTCAGTAGGTGGATTTATTTAATTCGACAGATTCATATAAAATAAAAATCATCGTAATGTATAAATAGCAAATTATTACTTTGTCATTTTTTGTGTGGGTAGTTGTATATATTTTTTTTCGTGTCAGTTCACGCAAAGGACTAAAACCTATATTCAAAACTATTAAACGAAGTCATTCAAAAGATTCGTCGAGCATATTTGCTGTTTAACTGAACAGTTTAATTCCAAAATCTATGAAGAAAAAGAAATCCGTTAAAAGAATTAAATTCACCATCATAATACCATCGATAGAACAAAAAAAATATCACATATGACAAAGACGGAAAACTCCTATTTTTAAAACAATTTCTTGGAAATGATTTAGAAAACGACGAGGATGATAAAAAACGGAATTCCTGCGAAAGAAGAAGTAAGAAAATATTAAAAGGAAAAATGCTGAAAAAGGTAAGTGCCAGGAGGTTAAGAATAATATCCTGCCTAAGGGGGGATCTTCGTTAAATTCAATCCTACGCAACATTATAAAATAAAAGTGGTAGGTCTTCGAGTATTTTGATGCAAAAACATTATTGAAATTAGTTATTGTACGATGACGTTGAATTAAACGTGTATTATATGGGCTTCTTTAACCACAATGCAGAAATACACTGCAAAGTGATTTCACGTGAACTAATATTTTTTATTTGATGCAATGATCAATTCGTGTACCATCCCCAATATGTCTGAAAAACTTTAGTTTCCATGAACAGATAATCAAACATTTGACTAACACAGCCAAGATGTTCCAAACAATATATATGTACTGAAATTTTCATAGAAATATATTTTGCCAATATTATTTCGTCAGTTTAAACTAAAAAAATATTTAAAAACTAGAGAGAATGATGTATCCAAAATAATACATATCATTATAAAATTGAAAAAAATAGGTTTACCAATTATTTCTCTAATAATATGTATATTTCATTCCCCAGCAGAAGTTTAATATTAGGAGATATTCCTAAAAACCACGAACGAGTAGGTTATATGTCTTATAATTGGTTTTAAAAACCTTCTATTCAGAATTACGAAGAATAGCAAGTCATTTTATGATCACGAAGTGTAACGACTTACCGCTAATGAAAATTTTACGAACTTTTCAAAATAATATAATTTTAATCTTAAACGATAAGTTTAATACTATCAGTTGATTTCATTAGCGTGTAACTCTATATATATAATGAATTTTTAAAATTTAACTCGTACTCAAAGCTTGTTAAAAATATTTTGTACCACTTTAAAATATCTGGTGTTTTTGTACACTGCTGGAATTTAAAATTAATACACTGGGAGGGAAGTATATATACACAATGTTATTTATTGAACATTGCAATACAAATATATATAACATAATTTGTAGGACTTTTTTCAAGTAGAAGATGCAGAATTTATAGCTGCTGCTTCGGGTTGTAATAATGAAATCATGATAGCTGAATAGCAAGTCAAAATTTGGACTTTGGTTACAAATTAGAGTTCACCATTCCATCTAGTATCCACTCTATGTCAGACGTATTTGCTGGTATGTGAAAACTTGCTAGTACTTAGACAAACCATTATCAGGTAATTGTAGTGTGTGGCTGGGTTTAATAATGTGCTAAGGAAACTACGGAGCACTGCCAGCACAGAGGAAGATCAGGACGACAATGAACAGTAGTATATTGAAGAAAGGGTTTTCTCACGAAGTACTTACAAGAAACCAAAAAAAAAAAAAAAAAAAGAAACACGTCTATTATAATAATTTAAAAGAATAATAGACGAATATGTGCTTGTGACTTTTATATATATTAGCTATGAAAACAAGAAATAATAGGGTTTGCATCGAAAGGCATCCCCTGTGCCGGGAATGCTACCTGTAATCATACCATCTAAGCAATCCTCAACACAAGGATACGCATGTTATGATGATGCATGCAGAACCAGAATTTTTCTGAAACATAATGTAACATCTCTCACGCACCTATGATCGCTGTTGAACACTCCATTTTTTTCCAAGCCTTTTGTAAACAAAGTCTTCATAAATTAAGCAACTTTATACGAATAAATATAGTAGTTATTACAATTTTTATAACTTCTTACTACTTACTTCTGTTACTTAAAATGCAAATATAATACTTATGACTAAGTGTGAATCTTATAAAACAAATTATTCCCAAGAATAACTCTTCATTAATAATTCAGCCCATTTAAAAAAAAATTAGTGTGTCAACGCAAATAATTTTGTTATTTCATTTTCTTATGTTCACCTAATGCATTCAAAATCAACTAAGTAATTTTATTTTGTTTTCCTAACGTACTGTTATACTTCTTTACTTAATATTTTAAACATTTAATGTGTAATAATTACATTTTTTAATCCCTTCTCAAGGTTCTAGGAGGAAAATCAAATGAATTTATCTGTAATATATATATGTGTGTATATGTTTGACTGTAGCGTGACCGAAATATATGGTTACATTTTAAATAATAAATTAAAAATTAACAAAAAAAAATAATTTTGCGGCATTTTATTTTCCATAGAATATGATTAAAGTTTCTATTTAATGAAACACAAACTAGATTTTGCAATCTTCACGCTTTGCATCATTCTCGTTCAAAATGGCTTCACCGTAAGAATAAACGCAAGTTGTATCATCTGGTATCGAATTTATAACACATGTACAGTGTAAAGTTTAGACAACAAAAAAACGAAGTCCACCTTTAAGATGCACAAATTTTAAACTGTAGGAAAAATTTATAATGGTAGGTAGCGTATCGTCAAAAACAAAAAGTGGCTACCCTAACAGTAGTTGAGATGAAATTACTAGTGCAGACTCGATGTGTTGCACGGGATTAATGATGTGCAAATTTAAATCGCGCAATGAAACATCGTAAGGAACTTTTGTATTTTCTTTATATAACATAAAAATCTGCCAGTGAATATCTATGTTTGCTTATTTGTAAATAAAACTGAAAGTGTAGCCATAAACTTGGGACATACGAAATACGTATATATGTTACCGGCAATGTATGAAATGCAGGCATTGTAAAGAACTCCGGACGTTTTTAGGCAAAGTATGAAATATGAGATTTATTACATACCTTGCCTAGGCATTGTATAGATTGCCTAGGCATTCTATAGAATGACTAAAGCCATTTAGGCAAAGTATGAAATAATGCTATGATAAGCCTATAATATCAATGACGAACATTCCTAAAAATACAAGTGTTATTCTGACAAAATAATGAAAATAAGAGTATGAAATAATGAGAGGCCACTGAAAACATTATTCAAAATACGTAATGGAAAATGAAAGTTGTTCAAAAAAAAAAAAAAAATGTCTTTCTTTCTCATTAAGGAAAACAAAATTTTCAAATAAAAAGTAAGAAATTAATATTAACCTACATATTGCAACATGGTAGGCTTGCATTAAATGTTGAATTACATTTCATTACATTTTTTGCTGCATTTTATGTTGGTACTTTGTTTTTCATATACATTTGATGAATCCTTGGTGGCTTCTACTGGACTAAGCCATTGCAACTGACAGGAGAGGAATTTCGTGGTCAGGAAAAATTTTAATTCTAAGTAAGCTCTTAGTGCACAAAGTAAATTTTGATTTTGCATATACTTGTTTTAAAATTCCTTCAGAAGTTCAAAGTTGGTAGTAACCATCTTTTTCCCACTCATTACAATTGCCAATTTATTGGCCTTCGGAAAATAAATCGCAGGTTTCACAAAAATACTTTTTTTCAATAATTTTCTGTTTTTTCTGACAAAATTCCCAAATGTGGATGTACTGTTCAATATCATAACATGTAACATTTTTGTATTTGGTTGAAAGTTTTTTCAGAATTCTATCACGTCCTTAGAATCCATGATATCACACTGTATAGCACTGCCTCCCAACTGGCGTAAATAGTTCTGAGTGGGCCTTGTATCAAAATTCCTTTTGGGACCCTTTTTTAAATAATAGAATCCTATCAGTTCTACTGTAGTTGTACATGTTGGAGTTCCTGTAGCTTGGGGGCCCCATATCATTGATACAGTGGTAGCTACGCTCCTGTTTCCGGACCGGTAAACGTTTGATAATTTTACCGCGGACCCCTGAGAGTGGGACGTTGATTATTTATATTATAGATTGTTTTGATTTAATAATATTTAATTGTATTTAAATATGCACTCAGAATAAAATTCAGTTGCAACTAAAAAGGAATATAAAGTGATTTTACATTAAATATAAAGTTATTTCCATGTAAAGAATCGCGCAAACAAGAGAAAAATATTCCCCTGCACATCAAATGGAAATAATTTAATCTTCCTTGAGTGGCCCCATATAATTTGATCCATGGACCGAAGGTTGGGGATCACTACTATATGGTACTGAAGCCTGCTCTTTTTTATTAAGTTAAAAGTGTTTACATTCCACAAATATCACATCAAAGCTATTCAGCTACCAATGGTCTCTGGGTTCATTCTTAATACCCATTTTGACATTTTGTGTACATCAGTTATTAATTTCTAGTAAATAATTTCAGTGAAGAATTTTTTTTCACCATTAACTAGAATTCCGAATATTTCGTCGTCGAATAGTTGTTTTCTGTCTAAAGACAAGGGTTTGACAACCTTTCAGTTGTGGTGTATTAAATCAATGTAACAACACGATTCAGCATACCACACAGTATGGCATTTTCCAATTAATTCAAAAATTGACAAATGTGTTGATTAGTGCAGAGAGCCTTTGCAAATGTAACACGTGCTACATGTGGCATGCGTTCCATAGGTTTCCGACACCTGCTATCGACCACAACTCCTCCTCCCACACCACAGCTTGTACTTCCATTTTCAAGCAACACAGGAAAAAACCCCAATTTTTTGTTGAAACAGTTTAAATAAAATTGAGTATTTTGACACTCCCAAGCAAACTGCAAAGTGCAACTTACAAGTTCTGAGCCTGAGGCATGCATTAAAAGTTTCGTGTATTGCCACGCAATATTCGAAATGAATCGGAGATGTATTTCATACTTTGCCCAATTCTCATTAGGTATTTATAGAATGCCTAGGGAATGTGTGAAATAAGAATCATTTCATACATTGCCGGATAGATTTAGGCATTCTATAGAATGCCAGATCTCATACTTTGCCAGTAACACACACACACACACATGTATATATATATATATATATATATATATATATTTCTATTATGTCAAAATTTTCTTCTGTAAGGGGATGGTGGATTCATAAAGCATTGCTTAACCCTAAATGACTGGTCTAAGCGACAGCTCTAGAAATCATAATAGGTCTCCATTTTAGTCCAAAGACTCTTTTTGTATCTACATTTGTTGGGTCTCTTGAACTCCAATTTTTTTTCTTCTTGGGTATGGTAGGTTAAAAACCTTTTTCACTTGGTATCTTATTTCGTATTATTATGCTATATATATAGGCACATATGATTACAGGTATGTGCGTGTATTGATTATATATTATCTAATTTATTCAAGTCTTCATGTAAGTTATATTCTGTTTTGCTGTGTAACAATTTATCAAACAAAAGTTATGTTTGAGTTTATTGATTTTTTTATTGAAATAAAATAGAGTCATAACTCCAATTGATGTTCTTTCAATAATATTTTTCTCTAAAACTTTCAGTTTCATTTTGTAAAATATTTTGATTTTGTGTAATATATTTTTATCTAACTTCGAGCAAAATTAAAGACATAAATAAATTAGATTTCATGGAATTTTGTTCGAAAGCTTATTTTAAAATTGCTGTTTTTCTGATCAATGGCTACAGTTACTTTTAAGTATTTTAATTAACACACAACAGCAATGATTATATTCCAATTTTCAACTCAACTCTAAATATGTCTAAAAAGTGGCCTAAATAACATTTAGTGAAATTTAGATGGCACAACATTACATTACATTACATTACATAACACAACATAACTATCTAGCACAAAAAACATAACATTCTTTAGTAAATCGTTATTAATATAAAAAGTTAATTATGCTTTTATAATGAAACAAAAAATTCTAGATAAAGAAGGTAAGTTCACAAGTATCTAAAAGATGTAATAAAAATAAGATAAAATGTAAGTTACATAGAGTGGCAGTATAAACTTAATAAAGGTGGGAAGCATATTCCAATTGCAACTATGCACCTTCATACCTATGAAATTATCCTTTGTCAATATTTGACACATTCTCAGTTGAATACACATCAAAGGCTGGGATTTGTGATACTTCATTAAATTGAAAACATCAATAAAAAAAAATTAATTTCCCCTGCCAACAGCATCGGCTTCTCTTTTTAGCAATACATGTAGAACTTTTAAATGAAATTCATTACAATTTTAAACAGAAATGTAAAACTATCTTTAAGACATGAAATTGAAATATAATAAAATCCAGCAGAATAAAGTCAAACTAGGAGAATAAATTAAAATAAGAGCAAAATGGGCATACTTCTTAGTAAAATCCAAAAAAGAAACTATCCGTTTTAAATTCATTTCTATAGTTAAATATTCAAGATCCAATACGTTTTTGAATGAATGGAGAAATTTAAATGCAAACATGAATACATTTAAAAACATAAACTCTCAGTAACAAATGTCAACAGCCTTATTTACTTTTGTTTGAATTTCAGTTGCAAGTTTTGTAAAGTTAAATTTTGTTAATTAGATTTTCTATTTGAAATTAATTTTAGTCTCCTGTTTCTGCATTCAGAGACTGAAACTTTTGTTTGCCTTAAAATATTATATACAAAGCATACAAAAGAATCCTTATGAATATTAGCACATCTTCTTATTCATATTCATATTTAATCAGAAATGTACAATAAAAGAAAAACAAGGTAATCTCAATTGCATATGTGTACATTTGTTTACTGTGCGTTAAGTTAATAGTAATGCGAATAAGAAAACAATTAAGTATTAAGCCTAAATACATTCTTATCTTTCCTTAACGAAATGAAAAAAAATAAGAAAGAAAGTCATGCACTAGAGGCCCAAAATACGGTAAATAAAGACTCAATAGTAATGTAATATACCTACAATATTCAGCAATATTTTATAAGAATTTAATAAGGAGGGCTAAAGCATATTTTAAATCATTAAATCTTCAAAAGTTAAAGCAGTCTGCAAAACAAAAAAAGTATAAAATTAGAAATTTGCCCTACGCTGTACGGACACTAATGTTTTTTTTTTCTGTCCTTGATTTGAACGTAATTTTAATTCTTGTAGTGAGATTATTAGTATTAGTTCTTCTACGAGATACATTTTTGTCTCTGGTGCTGAAAAATATCTCGTATAGGATTTTCTTTGTAAAGAAAGCGAATTTTTTTTTTTAAACACACTTGTTTAGATTCTTGAAAATCTTCGATTTAGAACAGGGATTTTCAAGGCAATGTGTGATTTGTTGCTTTGCAAAAAATGAAAATGGAAACATAATACAAAATGACCGATATTATATATCTCTTTATTGCAAAGTAAGACTTAGAATTATATCATGCTTGAAATTTTGTGCACTTATATACACGCACACACACACAAAATCATCAACCATTTGAAAAAAAAAAATGCACGAATATGATTTTTTTTCTTTTTGTGAGAGATATTATTTTAAGGTATATGAAACATTATTCATTACATGCAGTTGTACTTAAAAAAAGCAAATATTTAGGAGTTTTTGTATTCCACAATTATAACAGAAGAAATATTGTTAACACTTTAAACTTGAAAATTAAAATAAAACTTTTCAATTTCCACATTCTGTTAATTATTATGCTTAGTTATATGCAAAAAAATGTATTTTTTTTCTGAATATTTTGGGCGCAAATTCTTAACAAAAACAGAAAAACACCCATAGAAACTTATAACAAACTTCCACACAAATTTCCTTAAAAAGAACAAAATAATTTTCGATTTTTTTATTTAAATGCATTGCGTAAATGCCGAAATATTTTTTGAATTTTCTTAAAGTACTTCTTTAAGTTGTAAAGTTGAAAGAATGGGCATCGCCTGTTCAATTCCTTGTATAAACTTATAACTAAAACAAACCAAATACTTTTTTCAGTTTATGCTCAACAATTTTAAATAGAAGAGGAATATACTTGATTATATAATAAATGCAATTCACTTATTTCAGGTCTAGTAACTAATGAGTAAATACAGCTGTATTTTGCAATGTTTATTTTCCTGTGCAATATGAAAAATTCAGTTTAACATTAAAGAAGTTGGATTTCAAAATAATAATTTTTTAAAAGTGTTTAAGGCATTTCGGTCAATTTAAAAAGCATTAATCTAAAATTATAAACTTTAATCATAAAAGCAAATGCTCTCTACATGGTCTAAAGTATTATACAATTCTGATAAAGGAAATTTCCGCTTGAGAGAAAAAAAAAATCTATTGCTCTTTTTATGCTATTTCTTCTTGAATTTTTAGTTCTGCCAGTTGAAGTCTTCTCTCATTTGCATATTCCTTTTTACATTCTTTTCAAAACGCAAATTTCTAGCTAAGGTATTGTCTTCTGGGGGAAGAAAACCAACATAAACTCTTCACACAATCTAGTTAGGAATTTCGAAAAACAATTTCTCTTGAGGTTTTATGGAAGAGAATTGAAGCTTCAGGTTTTTGGAATAAGAAAGACATATTCTTCTTGTAAAAGAATTTTGCATTATGGATTCTTATGTATATTACGATTTTGTAGGCACATTTTTGTAGTTCCTCGTGTTTAACGGGAGAAAATGTTCTTTAAATAATTTGCAATATAGTTAATAAATAAACTTCTATATAAAATACCCCAAACAATAAACTACCTACAAAAAGCAAAATGTAACTGATATAAAATAATTCAGTTTATTGAAAACACTAAACTATAGCTATTTTCCCTGTAGTTTCATTTAGGAAAAAAGTAAAAAGTGTTATTTACTTATGTATTATATGTATAAAAATACTTTTGTAAAAACATTTCCTACTAGAAAGAATTTTTTCATATATATCTGAAAGTTTTGACATTCAATGAAAACCCATTTGTTTAACGCTAGAGAAAAGTAAAAAAAAAAGATAGTAATCTCTTGGGCATATGATAGTTAAATGGTTATGTATAAAACTGGGGAAGAACGTTTTGAAAAGCGTCAGCTTCTGAGATGAATATACTCAATGCATAATGAATGTGTAAAGCTAAACATAAAAATGACAATAAATTTAAATTGTCAACCAGTTCAGCTAATGAATTGGCTGCAGTTTTTTTGTAAAGTGTACACATTATTTAGAAAAGTTTATATACGAGTATGTTTGTATTTTATAATACATGTTAGAGAGAGGAATAACTTATTCTGCTTCGGACCTAAGGTTTTTTTTTGCCTGTTATTTTTAAGGGATGTGAGCAGCATTAATGATGAGCTTCCAACAATAATCAACCAATTTGCCATGGAAAAATTCTCCAGGTACATTTTTTGCCATTCTGGCAAGACCCTGAATAAAAAAGGCTGGCTGATTTCAGCATTAATCTGTCCCCAGAAAGCACGAAATAAATTCAAATGGTAATAAGGAAAATGGATTTTTAAGGATATACTGCCGCCGAGATCCTGAAGTAAAGTAAGCATACATTTAATTATATTCTTGTAATTTTCTGCTTTGTCATTTGGTGACACTTGACAGAACCGTTTCCACACACAAACAATCATACTTGTTTCTCGTTACTTTGAAGAAGTTTCTCAAACTTTGGGTTTGTAAAATGTTGTTTAATATGATACCCCACATAAGTTCTTTTAATTTTTGTTTTTCTGAGTCAAGTACATTTTTGTATGCACGTGCTTGCAGATGGATCCCTTCTTATGCATGGTCTTTACCAAGTTCTCTCTGACACGACCATGCTATATGTCAATGGAGGAATGATTGTTTTAGGTGTGTATGCTATAGGACGGTGTTCTGCATTCCTTTCTGCAGATTTAAAATGGGTATTTGAGATCAAACTCACTTGATGTAGTGCAAGGCGATTTCTCTACAATCTTGCAGACACGGTAAGCAACATTATGCTGTATACATAAGTTGTGGTCTACCAACAGAGACACATCTGTCTTATCAGTCAAAATATTCCTGCCATACTTAATGTAGTTCATCGTTATCAAAAGCCTTTTCAAATTATGCTAAGTTTCCTTCATGTAGTCAGCAAAAGTAACTGCTATGAATGGTAGCTCGTTTCCATTATGAACAAAAATACCTTCAGACACTCTCTCACAGTTTAGAAACATTTATAAACAACATTCATTGAGATCCTGAGAAATGCGAAGCTCTTTCAGTTAACCATCAAGGTAGCAACAGAACACAAAACTCCCTTCATCTTAAAAAAAGATTCGAATAGCAAATGACACGAAGTTCCTCGTATATTTTCTTCTAGAACATTCTACTGTAGAAATATTGAGGCCAATACATTAGTTTTGCTTCTGGATAAATACAAATCGGATAAAAGGTCATTCTGTTCATCAGAGTTAATTTTATGTGGAGGTTTTTCATCAAAGTATGAAAAGTTAGCATCATGTAAAGTTATATCACCACTTGTTGACGTCTGAGATGAATATTGGACTCAAGTAGATATCCTGCTAGTCTGAACTGATTGATAGAATAATTTATAGGATGCACGAGAATTGTGGGAGTCCTTTGAAATAGGAAAATAAAGAAAATTGACTTATGAAATAACCTAATAACATATGAACAGCTTTAAAGAGTACAATTATTAACAGGAATTGTACGAATATATATAAGGAATAATTATTATTTTAGAATAATTTATTTATTTATTTTATTTATTATTATTATTATTGTATTAAATAACAGTTAAAAATCGATCACTTTTTTTAAAAGGTATGGTAATTGAACTGATATATATGTGAATTTAATTTCACATATTATGTTAGTAACGTAATTTTTCAAATGTACATCGAGATATATATTTTAGGTAAACTATAAATTTTATGAAAGATCAGAAGTTTTTAAACGAGTCTCAAATTTCTATTTTATGCTTCATTATAGCTTATAATAGCATACAAAACGGACATTTACATGTATTGTAAATAGTTATTTATATTGTTATAAACTTATTTAAAACAATGCTAACAGAATAAAAGCAATTAAGATTTTTACAATTATTACAATTTTTTGTTTTGTTTTATTAGCAAATGTAATAAATGAACATATAGAATTAAATATATGTGTAATGAAACACAAATAAATGTTTCAAGAGCATTTGTTTTTTACTCACCAAATTTGGTGAATTTAATTTTTAGAGGGAACCTCTTCTACCAGAGTAACTCAGCAATGGGCGTGAGTTAGATCGTACCCTGCAATGCAAAGTTAAGGTGGAATGGAATATAGGTATCTATACAGGGTGTCCCGATTTTATATCATTTTGAAACTCCCACTAAAAGGGTCGTGTTTTGAAATTACTTGTTTACTTGCTAATATATTTCTTTTTATTAAGTGTCAAAGTTAGATGACATTATTTTCTCACAACTGCAAAAAATATGTTAATCTTACATAAATCAATAAAGTTCTTTGTTCCATTTGTGATTTTGATTAATAGCAGGGCTAAGAAAAATCAAGGTTGTGAAAAAATCACAATGAAGTGGAATTTACGTTCACAATACCGAATGATGTGATGGAAGGTATCAACAAAAGACTTTTTAAAATGAAAATGTTCTGCAAATAGGAAAAAAAACAAACACCATCAACATAAAGAACACGTGTTGTATACACGTTATAGAAATAAAAGTACACGTGTTGTGTACAAGTTATCAACATAAAAGAACACGTGTTGTATACAAGTTATCAACATAAAACAGCACGTGTTGCATACAAGTTATCAACATAAAAGAACACATGTTGTACCATTTTGGAATCTTAAATGAATGGAACAACTTTTGAGAAACTGCCTACTTTTATGGAGAGTCAAAGTTAGGTGACAGGGTTTTCATTTTTTTCATAATTACATTAGTTTTACCTAAACCAGAAAAGTGTTTTTTTTTTTTTTTTTTTTTTT
>BMAV01012829.1:25471-37066 GCA_019973955.1 Trichonephila inaurata madagascariensis
TTTTTTTTTTTTTTTTTTTTTTTATTTTTATTTTTAACTTGTGACTGCGATTAATAGTATGTCTATGTATGGCAGCATTTCTCAAACAGTGAGACACGCCCCCACTAGGGAGGCGTAATAATTCTATGAGGGGGTCACGAGCATATTGAAAAGTCGAAAACAAAAGATTATTTAGAAAAAAAATATGTATTAATTTACTGAAAGTAAACAAACAAGATGCGCGCATTCTGATATAATAAATAATATTAACATTTACACTGATATAATACACTTATAAATGTATCAGTACTGCGCAACGTATTTGATACTTAAATTAATAATGCAAAGTTACGAACAAGAATAATAATTACCAGTGATCCTATGAGCTTGACATATATAAAATTATATACAAAATTTATAAATAACTCTTATCTTGATAATTTGTAAGGCTTATATATTATCTCTTGAATACCTATTTTTAAACTTACCCGATTTGCTCTTAGTGCGTCCGTTATCCACGCAGGCTCACGTATGGTATGAATTGGGATGGGGGGGGGGGAGTTTAAAAATACGGAAATCCTTTGAAAGAAGTAAATTCTTCGCAAACACTGTCATTGTCCTTTTATTGCATTCTAAAGCCTTCGAAATAATTTTATGGATAGCAGGGCCAGGAAAGTTCGTACTTTGGAAAGACGTATATATGTGAGTCAGGGGCATTTAACGCACTAGTTGAAGGAGACGTACATATATGATTGGTGACGTTTAAGAGGAAATAGTATTGTTGCCCTAGCGACAAAGTATAGTATTATTGAATTCAATACATTGTTATTGTATGGAGGAGGAGGGGGCACGATGAAAATTATGATTGAATATTGGGTCGCGAATATTGAAAGTTTGAGCAGCACTGATGTAAAGCGATTTTAGTGAAAAATCATCACAAAATTGTGAAATTTATGGTCACAGAAATAATAATGTGATTTAAAGTGTCAGTGTTCTACATTTGCGAAAATATGCTCGTCCTCACTTAGGGTAATTCTGATTGATTTTTCAGGGTAATTTTTTTCATAGTTTTCCCAGAACAGATATAACTCGACCTCGTGCACAATTATCACTAACTTTTGGGACAATCTGTATAATGATTAATCATATACTAAAGTACTAAAAATCTAACTTAAAGATAAGCAATATACAGAAGAATACCAAATAAGAATAGGTTAGTTGATCTGCTGTAGTAACATAATGGTAAACTTTTAGTCTTTGTCTTAAACATCGTTCTTATGTGCCTGTCACCCTTCCAATACATTTGCGTATATTACTGCATTGAAAAAGAAGAGAACATAGTGTATGGGAGCCTGAATGTTTTCTAAAAATGCATGGCTTAAATACTATGTATAAGAATAATTGAGATGTGCGAATAACCAGAATTAAAAAAAAAATAAAAGAAGAAAAGATAAAAATGTGTAACCCCTTAACTGTGACATATATTTCAGAAAAATTGACCGAAAATGAAAAAATAAATTGACTGCTTAATTTTGTTTTTTATATTATTATAAAAAAGTTAAAAAAAATTTTTTACTACAAAAATAAAATTTTAAATGCAATAACTACTATATTTATAATTTTTACATATGCATCAAAGAGTAATAGGTTACACACACATCTTCATCTAGAGCAGATTAAATAGAATTATGAAGTTAAATATAATATAACTAGTGTAATATAACACAAAAACACAACACAATATGATTTTCTATACGTACATTTTACTAATCTTACAGTATAGTCAGTGGCGTAACAGAGAACATTTGGATCACCTTTAAATCCTGGTCTTGGGTCCTCAAATTAGATTTTACAAAGGGTAGGTATTTGATGGCAGTCAGGTTTTGAGCTCCTAAAAACCTGGGCCTTCCCGAAATGCTGGGGTATAAGTTACGCCGCTGAATATGGTATGTCCCAAAACAATACTACTCACAAGCCCATATCAGACTCTACATTTAACTTGTGTCTCACATTCTATCAAGTCTTACCACTAATGCTATCTATTAGTAAAATAGTGAATTAAGTATCCTAAATTAGAAACGCACTCACCTCGGACTTCGCAAAATAGAAACCTAGTCAGTCTCCTGTCCGAAGTCAGTTCGGACATCACAAATACTGCACGTAGTAGTTCCCCGAACTGCATTTGGGTGAAACTGGCAAGGGGTTGATATAAACCAAATTTCATCAAATAACACCGTTACTGATTTACAATATTTTTCACAATTAGTTAAATTTTTACGTCGTAAAGTTATGATTCACTTATATTCATTCCACTGCGACTTTTGGATCATCATGTCAGTTATTTGGAAGCATTTTAATCTATGTTTTGTTACAAATTAATAGTATTGACAGAAATGAATAAACGTTTGGTATTATTGCAATTTGGAAAGCTTAATCTCAATTCTTTAAAAAAAAATTTTAATTATTTTAAGGCTTTAATTTTTCATTCTTTTATATAATATTTTATGGTATATCGAATTGTTTAGTGTAATATTTTATAGTTAATTAATTATATAGCTTAAGAAAAATATATTGATACATTTAGCTGCTTTTATAATTCTGGGCAATTGAAATAAATCCTTGAAAATTGATTCGATAAGGAAACTCGAAAGAGTTTTGAAAATGATAATGATATTAAAAATGTGGAGACCAACTAATGCGATGGAAGATATATATATATACATTTTTTAGCTTTTTATCTAAAAGAAAATCAAATTTTTTCAGCATTACTTATTTTTTTCTCTTCGCCTTACTAATTAATGAGTATACGCGTAGAGTTTAAAACTTCCTTAGAATTATCTTCTCAACTCAATAAAATAGAAATTAAAAAGAAAGTTATCTGAAAACTAATTTGTGTCCTTTAGTTCCTGCTTTTAATTACGCTTAAAGCGATATTTACGAATAATGCTTTCCAGCCTCATCTTAGGTAATATGAAGATTAGTCCTGAACTTTTCCTAATTACCCTAAAAATAGGTGGAAACTGTAAATAAATACTTGAAGGGTTTAAAGAATATCTTTCTTAAGGATCAATATTTTACTGACTTTTATGCATGTTTCTTATTAGAAGTCAAGATATTCATCTAGGTTTGGAGACCAATTTTTCAAAAATAGATTTTTTGAAAAAATGTATTGTTTTGAAGAACATAATTAGGTTTAAAATATCGTAACTGTTAAATAAATAACATATATAATTCTTTGCTTTTGAAATATGCCATTTTCCGTGCACAAATTATCATGAAAATTTCCTCTTAAAAAAACGCATTTAAAAAAATATTCTTATTCATTAAGAGGTCATAGTTTATGTCTCCAAAAACTGCCAGAGATAGAATTAATACAGATATTTAACTACGAAAATATTTACAGTTAATTTATACGAATTTTTAAATAGTAAAATGCAGGTATAGATAAAAATTACACTCTTGAACGCTATATATGCAATGCTTTTACTAGGAAAAAAAGTGAACATATTAATGAATAACGTAAACAGATAGCATAAGCACTTAAGATAGATATTGTTATATTCAATAAATATTAAATTGTGTGTGAAAAAGAAAAACAGATAATTATTTAAATACAATAAAGCTAATTATATTTCTACATTTTAAACTAATCCAATTTTACAAATAAGAATAATAATAATAATCACATACACATCCTATTTTGAAAGCTTAAAATGCAACAAATAGTGGAATTGTTTTTTGCAGAAATCCATCTCAATAAAAAGATTTATATTGCTAATACATGTATTTTAAATGAAAAGATAAATTACTACTATTACATTTTTCTTTTTTATAAATTTCATGTAAATATAATATTAAGTTTTTAAATCATTGACCTTATAATGTACTTGAGAGTAAAAATATTTTTTTAAGAAAATATTCTTCCAAATCATTTTTATTTTGAGAAAAATTCAATCAAGAGGTACAATTCAATTTCCTATGAAAGTTGAAGAAATCCGATCCATCTTCTGAAAAGCAATTAAGTTGTCTTACCTTTTAAATTCATTATGAAAAAAAACATATTAATTATTTTTTCGTCCATTAATGGTTTCCAACTGTGGCGTAAAAGAACTCTGATGAGTTAAAAAAAAAAACGAAGCAAATTACTTTTCGTTCTTTCCTCGGATAATTCTATTACGGATTTATGATTATGTTGCATAAGGAATGAAATTTAATTTCGATGACAATCATGTTGCACATTATTCTTAAAGAAGACTTAATTTAAACAAATCTAAACTTAAAGGTGAATGCTAAGTAATAAAAAGTATCAATTTCTTTTTTTTTCATGACTACCTTTAACGTTATGAAGATGTATTAGTTTCTTTTTTCTCTGCACAGAATTATTTTAATTTTAAAAACTTTTTAATGATGTTCCCCAAAATAAAACTGCATTTATTTTTAACATATTCTTTGTAATTTCAGTTATTATAATCTATTTTACGCATTTATTATAAAATATTTTTTTATTCTTGTATAGTTTACAACTTCATATTAATATAATTTATTAATTTATTGTTTCTTTAACTATGGGTGATTTATAAATCAACATTTCATTATATAACCAATTCTCTTGCTTTTCAATGAACCGGTGAAAATAAATGATACTTTTTGATATTTTTGTAAAATATTTCAACATATCTAAATGTTATGTTAGGGAGCGAATTGATTTCAGTAAGAATATGAATAGTTAATATGATACAAATTTTAAAGAAATGAATTTTATTTGAAGATCTTTTTGCATAGTTTCGCTATATATTGAAAAAGTAAATTATCGTTTTGTATGTAAATATACTGAGTGTATTTTAACAAAATTTAGTGAAACAACTTATAAGTATTTCAGTTATATAAAAGTTTATTAGAGATAATAAAGGTAAAACATGGACTCAAATAAAAGTGTCGCAAAGCAGAGGAGCAAGGGTTAATTTTTTTTTTTTTTGCATTTTTAAAATTTTTTTAAAACAAAAACAGTTTATCACCAATAAATTTTTTTCAATTTGTTTTTACAATATGTTTATCAAAAATATATATTTTAATAATGACAGGTAAAATGCTAATATCCATATTTTTAACATGATTAAGTTATTCTTATATAATACTATAAAAATTTAATAAACTTTTAAGCGCAAAATTCTGTCATTAAAATTGAATATAATAATGTAAAATGTACAACATATTTTCTTAGACTTTTTTAAAATTTTTAAAACCATTTTTTTATAAAAATAAATAAATAATTTCATGCGATTACATTAATATGAAATAATAAAATTGAAGTCATAAATAGATGGCAATAACTTTATTAAAATTAGTTTATCAAGAATTTGTGAAATTTCAAGTTCATCTTTCCACAGAATAAAATATACGATGCAAGGAATTGCTTTGCTGGTGGTAAATAAATAGATATAATGTTATTAAATCAACTTTTTTTGGCAAGTTTTACATACTTTTTGTGGTTCATGCTCTTTTTTGTATATATCCCTTCATCAAAGCCTGCTGTACAATTATTTTCGAAAAAAAAAGTATTCAAACTTTAATTCTTTCATTAAATTTCTAAGAAAAGGTCAAATTTGGTAGATTTATTTTTATAAAACGAAATCACTTAATATTTCCATGTATTTGAAGTATAGTATGCGTAATTTCGCAGTATAAATTGGGTGACTAAAGTCATTTATTTAGCTTTTTGAAATTAATATCTGCTTAGGATTATTTGATAAGATTCTGGTTTTCATAGCATCTCTTTAATACAGTCCTCTGCAATTTTAATAGATTTAATTCAGTATGTAATGAATATTTTCCGGTAAATCAAATTAAGTACGCACTTCACAAAATTTGTCACATTTTACTAGACACAATTCCTTCAGTGGCAAGCTTTTTCTTCCTATTTATCAGTATCTCGTTCTAGGTCGATATCGGTTCAAACCGAGAAACAAGCGTCGCTGCTTAAACAGTAAAGATCCAGACGTTTCGAACTATTATTCATACCCTTTGCCCCTTTGCTGTGCATCTAGTTGATAGGAGGGTATCCGTCAACGTTTGTCACGTCCGAAAGTCACCAAGACCATTAATTTTGAAGTTCCTGGGGGTATATTTATTTTCGGGATTTCGAGAGAGATGTATGCTTCAAGAGAGGGGTCTAACGCAATGGCTGTTGCCACTCTGGGTAACGAGATAAGAAGCAAGCTTTTCTGTAAGACAAATTGGATTTATTTTCCCTAGAACTAGTGTTTATGAGCTGGAAAAGAAAAAAGAAAGGATTTTAAATTCTATTTTTTAATTGTTAATTTATTACTCACCACTTCATCTGAGAAAGAAATTTGATGTTTTATACTGCTGGCTGATGAGAGCTATGTGACTCTAAAGTAAAAGAAAATAATAATAATATTGATTTATGGGAATCTTGTATTTTTTATGTCATTGAAGTTATTAGTTTCAAGTGCTGCATTTTAAAAGTGTATTTAATGTATACACACACACTTATATATATATGGAAGCCCAATGCCTGAGTGGTAGAGTATCACACTTCCATACCACAGGTCAGAAGGTTCAAAACCCGACCTGGGCAAGGTCGGCTCAGCCTTTCATCTCTTCAGTGGGCGATAATGCCATCGAAAAATGCTTGTTTCACGTTTATTGTAAAACTATAATTTTGTTCTCAATGTTTGTACTTATTTAGTTTGAAAAGGTACTTTTTTATAAAAAGAACAACCTTAAACATTAAATAACAACAACAACAACAATAATAAAATATTTAATAATATTAACACCGCATAATAATGAAATATTTAGTAACAATAAAAACCATAATAATAAAATATTTAATAATAATAACAAAAATAATGATAAAATATTTAAAAATAATAACTACAATAATAATAAAATATTTAATAATAACAACATATAAGAGAAAAGTTTCTAAAAAAATTAAATCATCTTGTAACTTTTTTATAATCAAAACCACATTTAATTTTTTTTTTTTTTAATTGAGCAACATATTTTTCTTATTTGTAATATTTTCAGGAACGACTCCAAGTGAAATAACAGAATGCTCAATTATTACTCAGTGACATTTGTTATTTAAATATCTGAAAAAAAAAAAAAACATGAGCTATTTCAGGAGCATTTCAATCTCTTCGTGTCAGTTTTCAGCCAAACAGCCTTAGAAATATTATATACTTCTAAGCACTAAGAACCATTTGAGTGCGTTATTATTTTCATAACGAGTGTGTGCAATTATACAGCCGGAGGAAAAGTCAAATTCCAGAACTTCCGTAAATAAAGTAATAGCGCACTTTGCAGGATATTTGGAAATTCTTACGTGATGATGAATTAGTACTTTAAGAGTGTTTGAGTATACCCCAGGGAGACATTTTAGTCTCATAATCCATCACCTTTATGACGAAATTTAATCGCTATGTCGCCGTTGGATACCTATTATTTTCGTAAACGCTGGTTCCAATAATGTAAAAGGAAATTACGAGTTTCTTACTTTTCGCTTTATATAAACGTTGCTTCATTAAAGTAATTGATGTTTTGAAGATAAATCAAGAGCCTTACTTTATATGAATTACTAATTAAGTTATTAAATATTCATAACAAGTAATACTTAAATTAACCTTAGTATTCTGTAAATGTGAGTTTAATGATTTTCCAGATTATTAACGTTGCATTACTTAAAGTGGAAATACCTGTTAAAATAAATTTATATGATAACAGTCTCGAGTATCTATTATTAAAATGAAATTGAAATGAATTTATAAGCTTATGCACTAAATGGAAAATTAACTCTTGATAATATATATATATATATATATATATATATATATATATTATAATTTTATTGTTTCACATATACATTTAAAAAACTCTGAGTGTTTTTTTTATATATATAATTTTTCAACAAAAAATATATATATCAAGCTAAACTTAACTGAATTTGTTCCCCATGGAATTATTTAAAGTACTCAGTTATACAAAGAATTTTTTTTGATGTAATTTTTGTATTATATAAAAAATAAAATTATCCGTTCTCAAATTAAAAAAAAAATGAAATATTTAATAACAAATATACTACAGAAGCATTTTAAATTTAGACTGAAACAGTTTTCTCAATCTTTTATTGTAACTCGTTTCTTAAATTATTGGCTAGTAAACTTTGGAATGTATAATCATTTCTTACATCATCAAAAAAAAAAATATGTTACAAGTTAAATAAAGAAACACTTTCTTAATGCAGTTATATTTTTTTTAGAAGTAATGTTTAATATAATTAACTGTATGTTTAAATAATACAGAAATAAATCAAAACAATTTTGATAATTTTTTTTAAATTTTTGTGTTTTTCTCCCATTTTTAACAGTATTACATATTCTTAAAAGCTTTCGTTTTAGGTACTTACTCTGGAATAATTTCTTGAAAGGTAGGATATTCGCAGAGTGGACTGTCCAGTTAGTTCTTTAGACCTCATCCGTATACAGCATACCAGCACTCTCTGGGAAGGGCAATTACCACTCGCAACTCCCCTCCGAAAACCATCCAAGGCTAAGAAACAGTTGCTGTACTCGAAAGATTAATGGCCACAGGAACTGATATCCGGTATAAAATAATGGTGTGTGAGGGCTGTTTACCTTAAAGAGTTAACCATAACCCCATTAACCAATTTTTGGTATGTTCTGCAACTGATGTTTCATACCTCCCGACTCAGATTCGTGCTACGCACCATCATGTAAGTGAATTTTAACTATCCATTTTTTTCCGTTATATTATCCCTATATACATACTGAATTTCTTTAAAATCTGTTTAATAGTTCTAGAGGTAATCGATATAATCTATAAATCATCTTAATTTCGAACGTCAGTGTATACGGAAAGGAAAGTTTCAAACTTTTTTTCACACTTTCACTCTACAAGTATTGTGCGCTCAGAAGTTTGGTTTGCTAAGAGAAAAGTACTCTCTTAATAAGCTGAGTAAGAATGCAATCTTCTTTAATGCTGTTAAACCTAAATAACATTGTTTCAATATTTATCCACTTCGAGCTGTTTGCTTATTATTTTTTTTTATTATTTTTTGACTTTAAGTTACCGAAGAAGCAATGCTTTGCTGAAAAATATGTTTTTCACAGGATGGCTTCATCAGATCTACATATGCAATTTTAAGACATTTATTACTTTTACAAATGCTTTACTTTGCACACAATGCATTTTTTAAATACAGTTATACCTTGACTTAGGTGAATCCGTAATTACGCGCTTTTCAATTCTCAAAGATTCGTCTTCTGCTTAAGAGCTACACAACTTGATTACTCGCTCCCCATTTCATACTTAGTAATTTTAAGGATTGAAGAAGTTGTTGATCTTTCTAGTTAAATAGATTATGAAGTGGATGGTGAAGACGTTCAAGAACTGCTGGGGTCTAACAATCAGGAGTTGACAACTGATGAGCTCAAAGAAATGCATAAGTAAAAGCAATATTTTGAAACACTTGAGTTTTCAGACCAAATTCAGTTGGAATATTGAGCATCAGTTGGAAATTGAACAGAAGGTTTCAGTTAAGGTATCCGACTACGTTCGGAACAATGACTTTAAAAAAGCGCATGAATGGATAATTTTCATGATTTTTAGTGTCACTTTGATTAGAATACATGTATAAAAGTGTTTTAAGGACATTTTGACAAAAAAATATTATTTAAATACAATATTTTGGCAAAAAATTAACTTAGAATAACTTTTTTTCAAAATGTTCACCTTTTGAGAAAAATGCTTCTTTTATAATAATAATATTTTGCCTGTATATATCTCAGACCTCTGTACTGAGGATCAACTAGAATTTTTGAAATATATAACTTAGATGTGGGTTCATCCATGTTTTACGACAACAGAGGGAAGAAATTTTAAGAAAAAAACTCCGATAATTTTTTTAATTGGTTGTAACTCTGAAAATAATGTGAATTTTTCAAACATCATACTTGAGCCTCTGTACAGAGGTCTGAGCTATATACAGGCAAACTATTATTATATTTGAAGCATTTTTCACAAAAGAGAAACATTTTGAAAAAAAAAGGTTATTCTAAGTTAATTTTTTGCCAAAATAGTGTATTTAAATATTTTTTTTTTGTTGTTAAAATGTCCTTAAAACAATTTTATGCATGTTTCTAATCTAAGTGACACTAAATATCATGAAAATTATCCATTTATGCGCTTTTTTAAAATCACGGTTTCTAACTTAGTCGGATACCTTAAGTTGAAAAAGAGTTACAAATTTTAGAAAATTTTTAACCTTTACACTTTAGTGAAGAACGCTTATTTTTCAAGAAAACATGAAACCAAATAATTACAAGCAAGCTATGAAGAAACCTTGCGGAAGAAAAAATTATCTTTTATGCGGCAGACTAATTTGTTAGATTTTACGAAACCCTTCTGCATCAGAATAACTTCGGTTCGTGATTTTGTATCCGTGTTATCTAAGAATTTACTAAACATTTTTTTTCCTCCTAAATTCTTTTTCTTCTTTCGTCTTCTTAAGTACTATTTCCTCTCTAGTCCCAACCAGAAATATTTTAATTGTATTTATATGTGAAATGGTACACCAACTTATGCGGTTATCTTTCAGTCCCAACTTTCGGGTGATTTCAAGATAATATTGAATCAGTTTAATTCTGCAAGTAGAATGACTGTTTACAAATTTGTTTTAGAAAGTTATGAACATTCAAGGCTATAATTGCGTTTGTTTTGTCTTGAAATCATTCAAAATATTTCTTGTTATTAAGTCTAGTAACAATTTTTTACTTTATTTATATTCAAAGAGCATTTATAATGATATATATATATATATATATAATTCCAATCATTTAAAATGTTATATATAAGTAAAACAACATAAACATATACGTATACTTTTTATTTACTTTTGCTTAAAATTCCTACAGTTCAATAATTAAAACTATTTTTTTTTTATTTTTGCATAGGAAAAGCTGTTAAATTTCAACTATAAAAACGTATACAATTTCATCTAGACTGATTCAATTGTGATTACTAAATTTTTTACCGTGTGATTTACATCTATTTATTTCAGACTAAGTATTTCTTTATATTCAATTACAAACTTTTCCTCTTTTAAATTAATGTTTGACATAATATCTTGAAAACAGACGCTTAAATTAGCTTGATGGTCAATTTAATTTAACACTTTATTTACTCTCAGAAAAGTGTAACCAAAACATATAAAGCGTAAAAATATACATTTTACATAATAACTCAAGATACTGAATCGAAACTTAATAATTTTTTAGCTAATTTAGGATGATATATCTTCAATGCGAAACTTTAATCCATGTTAAAAATGTTTTAGCGTAGTATCACATTATAATTTTTATATACAATAAAATTCCTTGTTATCTTCATGCCTATAATCTTCTTTAACTATTGCAAAGATTAATCAAGTGATATAAGTAAAAGTCTAAAGCTGTTAAATGAATGTATGATGTATAAATAGTAATACAGCAAAGAATGGATTTATTTGGCTTATTTTGGAAAAAAGGAAAAGTTCTTAGCTCGTGTTGCAATTAATTCCTTTTTAATAAAATA
>BMAV01012829.1:38170-53006 GCA_019973955.1 Trichonephila inaurata madagascariensis
TACTATTTAAGCTTCACGCTGTTTGAAACAATTGATTTTTATGGAAGCTAATTCAGATGAAAGAGTTTTAAAATAGAATTTATTTAAAACAATACATTTGGGGCGGTTTGACTATTTTCATGATTATACATATTTTGAGGAATTTTTGATATTTAATTATTAATTAACTAGTACTAAAAGAACTATTTTGATATTCATTTAATTCAGTATTTCTTCATTCTAATCAGATGTATGCTGCGTTGCAAGCAAATTCAATTATAGAAATTAGCTTGAGACTTAAAAGTAAACCTTTTGAAATTAAAGTTCTGTTTTTTAAGGTTCAGTATTGAATCGTAAATTAAAAAAGTATGTATGACAGAGCTGAGGATTTAACAGGAGAGAACATTTCAAACCTTAAGGAGAAAAGCATGCGGCATTTTGAATGAATTAGAAGATTTGTGGAGGAAAAGTGCTATATATTATAAATATAAGTGACCATAAAGAATCTTTTCCGCAGAATTTGGCATGCAAATTTTGAAATGTTATAAAAAATATCGATGATTCCGGAAAATATATTCGATAGCTCTATGTTTAATATTTAGTATTGTATCGTTCACTTTTATTATTTTAGTTTTGAATTGATTAGAATTTTCATTCACTTTTAAAACTGAAGACGAGCTAAGTCTTTTTTTTTCTTTTCCTTCTCAGAAAATTGATAGTTAATGAGTATAAGGGGAGACCTATTTTGAAGAATTCCTCATTTATACATCTAAAGCCATGTATTCTAAGGAACCAGGTGATTATAATTAAAGTAACACTATTCAGAGGCCTGTACAACGTGTTCTGATTATCGGATTTGGATGAAATTTGAAATCTGTATGTATATGCTGTATAGACAATAGGGAAAATTTTCTGCAGTAAAAAATAGTACAAATTTTGATTACCAGAGGGCTTTTATCGATTATTCCTTAAGAAAATCTGTAAAACCTCTTTTTAAATTTGCCAGAAAATTATTAAGCGTGCGTTTGCCATCCAGAATCATGCTCTTACGAAAAAAAAAAATAAATAAAAATCTGGAGATTTACTGGTTTATCAGAACGGCATCAACCATTTAATTGTTCAGCGGGAATGTCGTCTTTTAAAGGATCTGTTAAAACCCCCATATCAAGGATTGGTTTGAGGAAGATGATCGTGACATTTGAAGAGACTCGAGATTTGGGTGTGCTGCCCGTAAGAGGACGGAAGCCGGTTGAGACTGAAAGTGTCGAAGAAGTCGCTACTGCTGTGGTTGAAAAAGCCTCTAGTACTCTCTATCCTTCAGCAAGCGGTCTATCAGTATCACGTCAGTTGGAGATTCCGTGATCGACAGTACGAAAAAATATGCGATACATTTTAAAATGTTATCTGTGTAAGACCCACGTGATGCAAGCGTTGAAACCTCAAGAACACAAAATACGCTTGATCATCTCAAATTCACCTGACACTGATAGACGACTTGCTGAAGAGTAGATGGAACTGGAAGATATTTCAATCACAGCAGTAGCGATTTCTTCGACAATATCAGTCCCAACAGATTTCCGTCCTCTTCCGGGCAACACACCCAAATGTCGAATCTCTTCAAATTTCATGATCATCTTCCTCAAACCAATCCTTGATATGTGACCTTTTCATAGAACCTTTAAATGACGATATTCTCGCAAATCAACTAAATGGTTTTTGCCGTTCTGATAAAACAGTTTTAACATCAATGCTTATTTGTTTTGTAAGGGATTGATAATGATGACAAATGCCTGCTGAATGATTCTCTGGCTATGACTGCAAGTTCATATAGATGTTTTAAGGATTTACGTAAGGAATATTTGATAGTCTCCTGGTGATCATAATTTGTACTTTTTTTATTATATAAATATTTTCCTCGTGGCCCATATAGTATATATTCCATGCTTCATCAAAATCCGATACGCAGAGAATGCTCTACATGCCTCTGAATAGTGTAACTTTAATTATAACTAAACAGTATATAAGTCCTAAATGATTATTATATATTCATGTTTGTGCAATTTGCTAAAAAAAAACTTAGAAGATTTAAATGACATTTGTTCAACAAGCGATGCAAATAAATGACAATGTACTGATGAAAATAAACGATGAAATTTACAAAGCAAGCAAAAAACATAGTATACGGTTAAATCAGTATTTATTACAGCCGCCTTGCAACGGAATAAAAGCTTCGATTTCACAATCAAATGAACCTGTTTGAAACTTTGTCAGAGGAAAAATGTCACATTTTGCATCATTCCTAACTCATAGTTTATATTTATCAGTTACAAAATTTATATTATCGTAAGAAGCATCACGAGCAAGAAGTCGACACATGAAATCCCAGACATTGCAGAAGGTAGTATATTCGATGTATAGGAAGACTAAGAAAGAAATTTATATGTTCTCGCATATCACAGTATGCGCTCCAGGCTGTATAACGTTGAACACCGCAATTCGAATATGAGTTTCATTACCGTAGCATCTAACGTGGCATAGATTGACCTTGTATCCAAATTAAAGCAGAATCTTCGGAAACGACGACATGTCATTTAGTTGGTAATTGTTTCAGTAAATGAACCCATGCCTTTGTTGTTGTTACTCCTTTCTGGTCAAATAAATTGGATATATTACATGAATTGCAACAAATTTTCAAAGTCCAAGTAAGGTAAACTCCATCAAATCCTTCTTAACAAAGTCTTCTTTAACGGGAGATAAGGTGATTAAGTGTGGATTGAGCAATGTAACATTTTCGACCGATGTCTAAGGTCAAATTTCTCTGATCAAGTTTTAGGAGCCACAAATGACTGCTTAGGTGTTAAATTATTTTCATCTAATGAACATGGCCACTATCAAAACCAATAGCAACTACCGGTCGCTTAAAACTATATCAATCGTGTACGGAAGGAAAACGCTAAAAAGGGTTGATAATATATTTAACTATTGAGTAGTTCTCTAAGAACTTACAGCGATATGAAAGGAAAAATAAATGGAGCAGCAGGTTGGTTATTTAACGGGATGACATATTGCCACAGCTGTAGTTATTATTCAGTATCTAGCCAATTGTTGAGACGAAGCAGTATATAATCTGCCACATTGTCCTCTGGAACATTTCCCAGCCATCAGATTCTCTTGAACCAACTATTGATACTTCCCCATCTCTTTCAAATCATTGAACTCATCATTCATATTTTAAGCATTGATTTCCCCCTCAAAAGCTGCAGTTTACTTTTATGTTGTCCTCTACCTTTTATCTAAAAAGCTTACAAATGACCGAGAACTATAAACAATTCTTCTGCTTTAAAGAACTAGTTATACATATTCAAGTATATGCATTACCTCTGAAATTTGAATAATTTGTACCGAACTCTGTGATATAAACCATCTGAGAGTATCAACATTCTTGTATGAATACATCATGATTTTACAATAAATACAAATTTGCATTATATTCAAGTATTGCACTTTCTTTTACCTAACAATAATATAACCCCTGCATTTTCTTGAACATTTACCTTAAATATCATTATTAATATTTTCCATGAAAACTAAAAAAATTATTAGTAGAATAAGTCTTAAGTATATGTCAAGGTAAGTATTGCAGATAGTCTTAAAGTCACCAAAAAAACCATAGAAAACACAATACGATAGCGTCTCTTTAGCTGTAAGGCTTTCCTGGGGGGCGTGATAACCCTATTTGGGGGGCTCGAGCACATTAGCAAGTCTAAAATAAATGATTTAAAATAATTGAAAAGAAAGGCAGCAAAATAAAATACATCCAGACATAATGGAAAAAAAATACGCATTTGCACTGATATACTCATAAATGTTTCACTTAATGCACAACGTATTGGATAATTTTTATACTAAATAATAATTTTACAATTTAATAATAAATTAAAAACAAGTTTAATGATCCTAATGACTCCCATGGGCTTGTCATATACAAAATTATATACAAATCTAGCTTACCCTGCCACGCCGCGTTACTGTGGCTTTGTTTTAATACGTTGATTTAATGTTATTCTAAGCCAGGGGTGGCGAACCTTTATGGATCAACGTGCCATTTTTTTTAAAGATGCGCTTGATGAGGTACAGACGTGCCATCAAAACATTTTGACTTGTGATTTTTGGGAAAATAATAAAATGAAATATTTACAACACAAAACTCTATTTACTACGAAAAAATATATTTTGCACAGTTTAGTTATAAATGTTTTAGTTACACGTGTAATTCAAATAAAGTAATATTAGTGTAACATTTGTTGTTGCAGGTTGGATGAAAAATAATTTATATTATTATTATATTATGTTACTTTTAGTAGAATTCATGCTGAATTTGAGTCATCTGCCAAATGATTTCTAAGCAATTAATTATTTTTGCAGTCTCTCACTTTTTTTGACAAGATGATTTGTGATTTGTTTAAAAATACCGTTTTACAGGTGATATTCTGCATACCTCTATTCCAGAACATAAAAATCACACGGCTCTGTCGCCTTTACTAATAATGCCATGTTTCTTTGTCCGCCAAATTTGAAAATTTCTGCTACACTATCTTGCACTTTTTGTTCTTTTGCTGAATTAGACAAGTTAAATAACAGTTAAAAATCGTAAATATAACACAGATAAACTTTAAAACATAGTTGTTTCAATGAAATTGACTATGCTTAGACAAACTGTATGCTTATTACATATGCTTATTGATATGTTTATATATGCTTATTGATATGCTTAGACAAACTGTACATCATAAGCAATTGTAGTCTGCGACGTTACTAAAGCAAGACAATAACGTACGAGTTTGCTCCCCTAGACCGATTACCCGCGTTTGTTCGTAATACTTGATAGTGAACTTTGAAATTTTAAAATAAAGTGCAAACCATTTTGATCACCGGCGTGCCAAAAATATTCTTTCGCGTGCCATCATTGATATGTGTGCCACTGGTTCGCCATCCCTGTTCTAAGTCATTCAATGCAGTCAAATTTATCTTCGCTTACAATTTCGGAGATTTGAAGTTAAGCATAACACAACATAATGTTTTAAATTTTGTACTGTATTCATCTCCTATTTGTGTGTGAGTGTAGTAAATTACATGAAATACATACAAAATTGTTAAATAACAACATAAGATTTAATTTTATGAATTAAAAGATTAACGTTGATTTTCATCCATTTTTAATATTATTTTTATCATTTTAAAGTATAACAATAAATAAGTTTAATATAACTAATCTCTAAACGGTGCACAATATTTTTCGGTAACCCGTCTTTTACTAATTCAAATAGATTCGATGGTTTCCCGAAACATGAGCGTGCAACATATAGTTCGAGAAACATGGATTTTTTAAGTCCAAGCCCCAAATAAACATTGTTTGACTTTGAGATTTATTTATGGTCTTCACGAAAACCAAAGAAATTGGGAATTGAAGCCTTTTCAATAGTATTGGAGATTCTGACGATATCAGTGGGACACGTGGCAATAGGACCATTTCTCATTTAACCTTTACAGTAAAAATATTTTTTTCAAGAAGTTTACCGGTAATTCTTTTAAAGAATAAGCATGTACCGTTGCATAATCTAGGTGGATTTCAGTTACACAGCAGAATAACCAGTCAACCAATCTTCAATCGAAGATTGTGTGGTCGCATTCCTGATATATCCAAGGAAAATGTGCGATTTTGTTTTCATTACCAATAGTGCCGATTGATTTAAAAGACACTGGAATACCTGGAAATAACTCTATATCTGGAAGTTAATTTCGTTAATATCAACATTTCTTCTGATTAAGTAACAGAACTACCAAGCCAACTATTATCTAAATCAGTGATAATCAACCTGCGGCCCACCAAGGTCTTTTGAGTGGCCCAGTCATGACTATTCTTTTATATAAAACTTTTCTTTTATATAAAACAATGTATCAAAAATTTGGTTCAAAATTATTTGACACCCAATGAATCAAATATATCAATTTTGTTTTTTGTTGTCGATGTCGTACGGCTGCGAATTGATATTATTTTTCTACTTATAACGGTTACAGTTAGTGAGAACAGACAACGTGGAGTAACGACAATTTTATGGATGGAACAAATTTAGTGATCAATCTTTAATACTTTGCAAGTGAAAAATATTCGAATGATTTGGAGGTTGACTGTTTTGTAGTGGAAAACAAACATGGATCAGTACTTGTTTCATTTGTCACGAAAGTGCTGTATTTAAAAAAATATCAATAAACAGGCATTATTTAACGATATGTTTCCTCTTTTAAGAGGTGATAAATAGGCTTTATTGAATATTCTTTTAACAGCAACAAAGTGTTTCTTCAGTGGTAATGTAACAATAAAAACAAAGACATCTTCAGAAGTTTGTTATATTATTGGTAATGATATGAAACCGTTTACTGTTGCAAACATTGTGGGGGAGTGTTTCTTAAATTCTTGCAATTAAGTGTTAGTTACAAAATTAAAAAAAATATATATATATAAATAAATAATAATTAAAAAAATCAGAGCAGGAGTAATAGTTTAATCAATTTTCCATATTCTAAATTTCCAATGTTATCTCCCCCCCCTTAAACCTCATGATGCGGCCCGCGTGAAATAGCTAACATATGTATACGGCTCGCGTGAAATGGCTGACATACGTATGCCGCCCAACAGAAAAAAAGGTTGAGTACCCCTGATCTGGATAACCATACGGTGTATCCGGGAAGACAATCTCAATCACAGTTTCTTTTATTGTCTGAACAACAGTACCGAAATTGTCTGGCTATTTAATACATTATGTTTTAGGATGCAGTTCTACTTCACCGTTACCAATATCCAGCAGTTGATTACTCCGAAGTTAATAGTTGCTCCAATTGATCGAGTTGCAATTGAAATCGCGTGTTTATGGCCAATCGATGTGTTTCGATGCCTCGCTATAAAAGCGATTGTTTTAATCATGAGTTAATCTCGTGAGTAAAAGTAGTGCGAGAGGACAAACCACCACAGAGTAGAAGGACAGCACCACCGAATATTTTTTGTGCTCTATGAAATTTCTCGAATATATTTTGTACTATATCTTGCAAAGCTTTATGAAATGGTTCAAGTGAATGTTAATGGGATATGACAAAATCATCTGATTAATGAACGAACGCCTCTGCAATACCGTAGCCAATCCTTTTTTTTCAATGGTAGACATTGCGCTTTATTTCTTATGAATGTCTATTGGCAGCTTGAATGCGGAATGTGCAGTTTGTCCGCCATCTAACAAAGTGACAACAACGCCTGAAAATGCAATTGCCTTTGTAATTTCTTATTGCAATCGTATTTTTGCAAGGCTGTGCCTGCCATTTTAGTTGCTATAGGATATGAAAGTCCGAACGCGGGACTCAAAAGCAAAGCCATTCGACCTGATTGAGGCAATATCCAGCTAAGTTAGGGGAGTTTCTGAAGTCCTAATCCAGATTTTCTTTCTCCACCCTGAGATGCACCCGGTGACCAATTTCGGTGCACCTAGCCCTGCAAGTTTAGTCTCTGAAGCTGGCTTAATGTAGCCCGGCATTATCCCGCAAAACTACGGGAATTCCTAAAATTTTATTTTAGATTCTCGTTTGCATTCTCGAAGTACACCAGATAGGTACTTTTTCAAGCACCGGTTAGGGTAAGCTCCTGCCCCGGTTCATGTTATAGACAGCCGTCCGGCATTGGCCGGCAAAGTTAAGGTAATTTCTTAAATTCGATTTCAGAATCTTGTTCACTATTCCGAAATACACCAATTTTTTCGCCCTAAAACCTTTATGGTAAGTACCTGCCACGGTTCGCATAATAGACGGTCGTCCGGAATTATCCGTCAAAATTTCGGTAATTTCTCAGGTAGCATATAAGATTCGGATTGCTCATTTTGAAATACGACAGAGACCAAGCGTTCGGGCTCCAAGGCTGTTAAGGTAAGATCCTGCCACGGTGTGTCTAAAATACGGTTGACCGGCCCTATCCGGCAATGTTCTGGGTATTATTGGAAACTAATTTAAAATTCTGATTTTATGCCCATAAATACGCCAGGCATTCACTTTTCGTGCACTTAGGTCAACAAAATCCGCTTCAGTAGATTCACACGCATTACAACATGTTAGAAGTTTTCTCTTTTCTGGATTCTTCATATTTCCGGCAATAAAAACAAATCATGACGTCTTTAATTATAATAAAAAGTATCCTATATTTCAAGTTGGACGAAATGACATACAATATGCGAACTTATTTTAAAAATAGGTTGAGTAGTTTAGGAGTTCATCGCGGAAAAACACTGTGACACGTAATTTTTATGTATAAAGATGTAATTGTTATCTTGACAATTTTTATGGTTTATAATGAAAGTCATATTGTAGCTGTAGCATCAAAGTACATTATTATTACATGCAACACATTATTGTTATATGATCGGGGGGTTGGACGCAAGAAAAATTTTGACTGAAAATTGCGTCGCAATTAATGAAAGCTAGATAAGCACTGGGATACGGTAACACAAAAATAAGCATAAAAATTTGTCTAATACTTATTAATAAAACCATAAATATTTTAAGAGGAAAAATAGCATTAGGAAGAAACTCAAGTAACATAAAAGAATCATGTTACATTATACAATTCCGTTATAGAGGAAATTTGGAAAAAAAAAAAACCTGTTAAAGAACACTAGAAAGTTTCTTCACTTAAAATTCATTTTTGTAAAGGAATTTAATAAGAATCAATACATTTTATTATAATTTATTTTTCAACTATCACATTGAGAAGTTATTCAAAAAGGTAAGCTTCTATGTAAGGAGACAATAGCCTCAGGAAATTCTTCTTTAATGCCTCTTATTTAATGCGAAAAATTCATTCCTCATGAAGAAGTCCGTTATGATGCGAGGAGTGTTTCTTTAGTTCAAATTCTAAGTACCCAATGATCAAATAAGCAGTTTCTAAAATGTTTCTTTGGCGTAAGCTACATTGTAACAGTAAATACGACATTATTTACTTTTTGCAAATGATTTATTTATTACGATTGAAAGGAAATACTCATAGCAAAAAGAAATTTTACTAGGTGCTTCGATTTCAATTAGACAAATGTGAGAGTTGGAATAGATGCTTTTGAGAAAAAATATTTGATAATGTCAAAGTCTTTCTAAATGATTCAAGGAAACCACAAACGGTAACAAAACTTTTGAGCTAGAAATAGTATTATTAGCTTAAAGTTTGCAAAGTTTATTAAAAAACATCTAAAGAAAGAAGACAAAATAATTTAATTATATAGATGAAAGGATCCATTCAGATTATGAGTCTATTTTGCTTATAAGATAAAGTATAAGCGGATAGGAGAAAAAGTAAGAGTAAAAGTGAAACCATTAAATGGAAACCTTAATTGAGTAAAAGTAGACTCCTTGCCGCAAAATGATACAGGGACAATTAGATAAAGTGAAGTATAGAAAACATGATATTTATAGTACAAATGTAATTTGTTTAGTACAGTTAAACAGAAAACTCAAAACAAGTAACTAGAAGACGGGGAGATATTAACAAAATACAACACAAAATAGCTTTCACAACTTTCACCACCACGGTAATAACTTGAAAGAAAAAAAAAACTATAGATTATATAAGCATAACAATACTAGAGTTATGTTAAGGTAATTACATGTTAACATAAGTTTCTTTTTCAACACGCACACACATTCTCAAATATTATTGAATAATTCATATGCCTAGATCTCATTAATTCATGACTTTTTTGTTAAAGAGCATCTTGTAATGAATATTATTACACGTTACATTAATTGGAAAAGTTTGATTCATATTTAACGTTAGATTGAATATCTCGCTCATTATTTATGTTTAAAGGTTTCAGATTAAATAAATATTTTTAAATATTAAATTATTGTTATTGGATTAATTAAAAAAATGCTTATCAAGTTTTGTAATAGAACAATTAGTGCCAATATGATTTAATTCAAATGTTTTGCAATCTTAAATTTTATTAGATTTTTTCAAAATATTCTATATTTGAAACGTAAATCCTAAATTTTAAAATACGTTCGTTCCTTCACAACACGTTACTTGAACCAAACATGCAACTGTTAATATATTATAAAAATAATTGAAACTAACAAAAAACTGTTTTTCTATGTTAGAAAAATTTAACCACAATATGAGTCAGTTCCAAAATTGTTTTGAAAAGTCAAACGGGATGCTTTCTTATTTTCATTGAAATTACTCAAAATCAACTTTTGTGAATTTTGATTTTTTTTCATATGAATAATAGTACTTTTGCTTTATTTTGAATAAGCAGTCCTCAACATTCTACGTTTATAGTTATTAAACATTAAGTAAGCATTTTTATGCATTTATTTGTAGATTTAAGCGACTTTTGAAGCTTATTTTTTATTTAGAAACATTTCAAGATTCAAAGTTTTTAATTTAATATTATGTGTATTTAAAAATATATTGTTAAAATCTATTTTTATTCCTGTATGATAAGATTAAGTAGGAAAGCTAAAAACTCATATTCGAAACATTTTTAAAACCAATTAAGGAAATACAAGTACTGCACATTGCACTTTGATGCATCACATATAAAAAAAAACAGTTATGTTCGCAATATTAAATGCAGTTGATTAAAAATTCTAGAAGAGTAAAACACAGTTATGGGAAATGTTATTCCAAAAAGCAGATTTTACGAAATAAATAAAATGCAGGAACCAAATAATCGTTCACTTTAAGCTTGTGAAGAGAAGAAAAAAATATGAAACTCGGTGTACCTTCAATTTAGATATCATTCACTTAAATTTTTCCTTCTCAGGTTAAATCCCAAATATCATTTGTCGTAAATAAAGAAGTATTTTTTTGCCCGAACACAACTCGTTAGCAATTTCGGCGATATTGCATTTGAAAATCGGTAAATCGATATGTAACACTCTTAACTTGATAAAAAAGGGAAACGAGACAGAAAAAAAGTGTTTCGCAGGTAATTTGTGACAGAATTTCTCTAATCAAATTTCAAATAATTGGTAATATGATGCGAGGTAACACTTCGATAATTACGGTGCTGATGAAATTTTCTTCCAAACCGAAAAACAAATACGAGAAGGCGAGAAAAATATGAAACAAAAAGTATTGTAATTGCTTATAGTTTTTTTTTTCCCAGAGGAATTAATTATTGACAGATAAGGCACTTTTTGTACGTCTACTTCCCGGAGGATATTTTTGGGGCGAAAAAACTTGAATATGCAGATTTATTTGTAAGAGTGTTCAGTTTTTGTGTTTTGCAATGTTTCTTATCAATGCGTTAATTCAGATAAATTGAGCAAAAACGGAATACTGTAGGGACTAACTATACAGAGCGATATATTTGTTGTACTATATATCTTCAGTAAAGTCAGGAAAATTGAGTATAGTTAATTAAATAAATATCGATTACTGGGAAGGGATGTATGATAATTAAAAGGCGCATTTTGGTGAAAAATTTAATTATTGTTAACATGATAAATGTGACACCAATAAAATATTTTATCTACAATTTTTCTCATTCAATGGCATATATATAATCGATAAAGCATGGAATTGTGTTGTAAATACTGAGCTTTCTTTCAAATGTTATTCTGATAGATTGATTTCCCAAACTCTAATTTAATTATTTAATTTCAGTAACACTAAATTAATTATTAAATTTTTTGGATGATACTTAGATAGTTCATTAGAGAAATATCACATGTATTTAATGCAGGAAAAAAACTATCGTCTGTGTTTTAATCTCAGAGGGCATTGCTATATTACACCATCTCGATAAAGCTAAATATATCCAAGTCCAAAAATTAATTTTTAAATCTAATACTTGAAAAAATATATATAACAATTCACAGCCTTAAATGCTGAATATGCTGAAACAATCCCTGATAAGATACCAAATTTAATTTTTTTGTATTACCAAATACTATTTTTTTCAGTCGTAACACTTACATTAAAAAAAGAGTGCCTTGAGGTATAAACTCAATCTGATAATTAATCTTACATTGAGTACACATTTAGAAGTTGTGTATCTTTTCTAATTTTGTATCATTTTATATAACTATTGTTTACATTTAATTCGTTTTGTTATTAATCCTTTCAAATAAAATAAACTTTGCTCACATAAATATCATAATAAAATGTTTTTTTCCCGACTTTTTTAACACTTTGTTAATGTAATATCCACATTTAGAAGTTTGAGTTAATGTCAGAGATACGAAAAAGATTTTTTTTTTTTCAAATAAGAATAATTTATAATGTTTTTGAATCAGTGCAGTGGTAATGAATTCAAAAATGAGATACAATACATATTTTTAAAAGTGGCTTCTCTTATATAAACGTTATATTCATAAAAAATATTATTGTTTTTCAATTTAATATTATAATTTAATATAAAATTTTGTTTTCATTTAGTTCGTAACTGAGTTATTCAATATCTCTTCAATTTCAAGAGTCCATACAATTAGAAAAGGAAGCAGATAACAAAAAAAAAAAAAAAAAAAATTATTTAAACATTATTTTATGTTTTTTTTTTTTTTTTTTTAAAATATCATTCTGATTGCTTCCCCTGGCACTATGATAGAAAATTTAAAGCGATATTTCACTGATTCAAAATGTGTCTGTTAGATAAATTTATATTAACTTAATATTAGTAATTATCCACAGTTGTATGATTAATTTCAAATTTCCTGAACAAAAATAAATTTTATGATTTTCACATTTACCAATATAATTAAACATGTATTATCATAAAAGAAATTGCCTCTCAAAATAAAATTATACACTAAAAAAAATGTTTGGTCTTTATTGAGCATACATTATTTCTTTTGAAAAAGGGTTTCTGAAATTTTAAATACAATAATGCTTTTTAAGATTTGATTTGTAGTTTATGTTTCTGTTTAAATACCTTAAAAAAAGAACAGTTATTTGTTTGAACATATTCTAAAATAACCAATTTAGCACGAATTTTTAACAAAGCCTAGTCTGAGTATAAATTCTTGAAAATGATATTTGTCAATATGTAGCAATAACATAATTAATCAACTAATTACTTATTTTACTTTTCAAAAATAAACTGATTTAATTGTGTTTCGCCATAGTTAATCTAAAGTAGTATTTCACAAATGACTAAAGAATAAAATTTAAATAATTTAAGTAGCTTACGAGATGCATTTAAAAAGATTATAACTATTATTTCCCATTCTTTAAAATCTTAGTTGTTAAAGATAATAGAAAATTTGAATGGTATCTATTACAATTTAATAACACTATTTTAATCATTCTAATCTATTTTTTCCTGTTTTGTGGGGTTCATATTCCATTATTTTATTTCCAAAAATGTTTCAAGGAAATTTTTATTTACAAATTTTATACTCTAATAAGACTATGTTTACAGAAATCATAAAATATTTTCCGAGAATTTGATATCCATTGTATCCAGTAGTATTTTCACTCATAAAAAAAAAGTTGTGACACCTACTGAAATTTAGAGACCTGCAATAACAATTCTCCTTTTATTTTTATTTCTCTCCATGCCCTGTAAAAATACATATATGAATATACTTGGTACAGCATTCCTCCTTAAAGTTATTCAGTGATTTCTACACATTCTGCTGTATTTTTATGAGAAAATTCCCGCAACGGAATCTTCCACTTACCTATTATCATTTCCTAATATGGATAAACCTAATTTTTTACAATATGTTGTAAACTGTAGGATTTGTAGCCAACTTTCTGTGGATAACGTTTTTATTACTGCGCAAAGGCATTAACACCAATATATTTTAGTTTTATGGCACGACTGCGTTTGAGAATTACGTAGCAAAACAGTTTAAGGGAGAGCGAAAAGTTTGAAAAATGATTTTGTGGCGGTTTTTGCTTATAAAACCTAATCGACAAAGGTAAGTTTGTATTCTCGTTTTTTTATCATGCTTATTTTGATACACATTTTGCGCTGTTAAAGTTTTTTTTACTCATAAACATAAAATAATATCTGATTTTAATATTGAGAACGTACTTCTTGTATTAAAATTAAAAAAAAATTTCAATTTTTATTTCATACATTATTTGTAAGTAGCATGCAATTCACTAAGTTATTTTTTTAATTTAAATTAACTTTTTAAATTTTATACAGGGAAAAAATCTATTATTTATTCCGATCTCTTTAATTACTGAAATAAACTACTTTATTACTTAAAAGACACACACACACGCATAGATATATGCATGTTGTCTGCTTGATATTATTATGTTCGGAAAATTATGTTTGGCTTTTATAAAGACAATTTTTTTATTTGTTATTTAAACACATGTTTTTTATCCATCCGACTACATTCTGAAACCCTGATTTTAAAACAGCGCATAAATGGATAATTTTCAAGGTATTTAGCATCACTTTGATTAGAATACATGTATAAATTGTTTTAAGGGCATTTTTAAAACAAAAAAACTAAATAAATTATCAAATACAATATTTTGGCAAAGAATTTGCTTAGAATAACCTTTTTTCAAAATGTTCTCCTTTTATATAAAATGCCACTAAAATAATAATATTATATAAAATAAAGACTTCCCCAGAGAGTCTGAAACTATTTTTTTTTTCTAAAAATTCACCTTATTTTCAGAGTTACACCCAATTGAATTAATAATCAGCGTTTTTTTCTTAAAATTTATCCCATCTGTTGTCGTAAAACATAGATAACCCCTTCTGGGTTATATATTTAAAAAATTCTAGTTGATCCTCTGTACAGAGGTCTAAGCTATATACAGGCAAAATATTATTATAATAGAAGCAATTTT
>BMAV01012829.1:53016-75113 GCA_019973955.1 Trichonephila inaurata madagascariensis
GCATCTTTTCCAGAGCCCAATCGGAGAATGTATGTCGCTTCGAATGGTCCATCGGCTTCAATTCTTGAGTGAGCCTGATCTTGTATGGGTGTAAAGTCAGATCCTTACGCGCAAAATTCGCCATAAAGTGGTCTTGGCGATGCCCGACTCTTGAGAACGCCGTGGAATTGACTGATTTGGATCATTTGCTAAGGACGTTCCAACAGCAGCGATATTTTCGACACTTCGACCAACCCGTAGTCTCACTGGCACGGCAACGTCACACAACGAATATGTAGACTCAAACTTTTTCACTAAACTTGTTACTGCCTGTCTGCTAGGGCGAGAATTACGACCGAAAATCGGAGTTAACGTTCTTAAAGTAGCGGCCGCCGACAACGAATTTCTGTAATAAATTTTTAAGATTTGCACAGAGGTTGTTCGTTCGTGTACTATCAACATCTGTGAAACTTTTTTTAATAAAGGTAAATAAACATATGTCATCACAGCAAATATATTAAATGACATAAAATTTGTACTATGCGATTTAAAAGAATGTACAAATATATGAAGAATACAAGTTCTTATGAAAATTGTTTCTTTTGGATCTTGAATTTTAGGAGTAATTGAGGAAACAAAACAGTTACTAATATTCATGTATGCAATTAATTTTTTTATACTGGTAAAATAAGTTAGTTATTCCCTTCTTATTAGTTCTCATTTTAATTTTATTTAATTTCGTACGTATCTAATATTGACAAAACCTTTTGCACTATTTTTTTCTTACAAAAACGTGCTAAGAATTGGGAAGGGGGAGGGCTTAGATTCGAGCAAATATAGTAGTTGTTTTTCAATATGAAATAAATCAAGCATAATTTAGACATTTTTTTTTTCAAATTTTAAAAATGTTTCCTTATTTGAATTCCACATTCAAGTTGCGATGATTAAATGAAATAAAATTTTAATTATTTCAACTATTATCAAATGTTAAGGGCATGCATTATTGAGATGGGAAGAAAAATTATCATTTATTCTACGCTTAACTCTTTTTTTATACGGTGAATAATTCCGCATAAAGGCCGAGTAAAACACTGTTCGATTTTTTTTTTAATCTCAAAAGAAATGTGTGCTCCATTTTTATAAAATACAGTGTAAGATGAAACAAATAATTTAATTTAATTTGGAAAACAATGAAAAATCGTGATGAAAAATCAAATATAAATATTTGTGTTTAAATTATACGTATCAGTATTTATGAATTAAAAATTGTAAACTTCATATCATAACATTAACGTGCATATGGTTCATGAATTTATCATAACACATTTATTAATTTAATAATACTATTATAAAGTCAGACATGTTTCATTCAGTAAGTTAAGTAATATTTGAAATAAAATCATGCATATTACCTCAAAGAAAGAAACAAAAAACTTGAAATAAAAATACGATTAACATTAATTAATTCAATTACTTTTAATTGTTGGTAGTAACATATTTGTTTTGCACTAATGAAACAAAATCACCATCTTCAACAACGTTGTGTACTAAAAAAAAATTAATCACTACATTTTCTATTTTTAAGTTTAATGACGTTTCTTTTCAGTAATGGGGATTTAAAGACTAATGATGAACTTTCCTAAGAAATAATTTTTGTATCGATTTTTCACTTAAAAAATATGCTATTTATTTATTACTCTGTTTGATTGTGCCAGTTCTGTATATAATTCTTGGTAAAAAAATTTCAAATGTAGTTGGAGATTTTGGGAGCATTTTACGTTTAGGTCATTGATCAAGAAAAACATTTTTCCTATTTGATTCATGTTTAAGGGCAGTAAGAAATCAAATATCTCTTCATCTGGTGATTTTTGTCCTGATCCATTCGTGTGAAAAAACTATTAGAGTAAATTAGCCACATGTAAAAGCGAGAATACCCCTTTAGCTTAGTCCGTGTTATTTCAAAATAGTATGAAGGAGTGCGTATCAAAAAATTATTTATCAGTAATAGGTAAATGTAGACTGCATATGAATACATATATAAAAATATCTAATCATTGTACTTAGAAAAATAATAAAAAGTAACTATCTGAAGATTTTTAGACAAAACTGGCTGCTTCAAAATGCTTGAAGTTTTAAATAAATGCCCATGATTTTTTAATATTTTTTTACCCAAACATAATGCGGAGTAAAAAGAAAAAATAATAAATGATAAATACCTCGATTTCCTTGCTAGTACATATCAAGTAAAATACAAACTTTAAGATTGTTTTAACGTATTTCCGAAAAAAAAAAAAATTAGACCATGTACATCAGATTTTAAATGTTGAGCATTGATTAAGAAATAAAGAAAATGCCAGAAAATTATATTGCATGCTCTTAAAATCAACTGGCCTCCAAATTTTTTCAGATTGTTTCAAGTAAACCTGTGTTCGTATTATTTTGTACCTTTATTGATTTGGTTTTGTAAGATATTCATTTCTATGTTTTTGTAACTCATTTGTATTAGTTTTGTTACGTAAATGTTTTATTTTGTATTGCACTTTTTATTTTTTTGATTTACTTGTGTTTTGTTATTTTATTATTCAGTAAAATTAGTTTTGTTACTTACTTTTTTATTTTATTCATCTTAGTTTGTGTATATTTTTCTTACTTCTATATGTTTCCGTGTGATACTCGCAGTATACGGGAGTTATATTATCCTTTTTTTTTAATTAAAAAAAGGGGATGAGCATCACACGTTCATAAATAATTTTTCCAGAAATATATATATATATATATATATACATATAAATTTAATTGATTTCATGGTATTTTCTTCCGTAATCAAAATGAAGTTTCCAGATTCAAGTATTTTAAACAGCATGCAATTCACTTCGAGTTTCTATCTTACTTCCAAAGTCCAACTCTTCATGTTCATACTTACTTTTTTAAACATGTTTTAAATGATATTTATACTTCTACAAAGTAATTAGTTAATTTAAAAAAATGTTTGATGAAACGTGAAATATTTTCAAACTTGACAAACAAAAAATAATAGTGCTAATTTATGTAATATAATTAAACCAATGATTGAATTGATCATTGCTTGCTTTTTGCCACTTAATCAAAAGCAAAAATGTTAATTAAACTTTAAAGGAAATGATAAATAATTATGTAATAATATAAACATTATATATATATATATATATATATATATATAAAATGGGATAGATTTTTCCAAATGAGATATTGTGCTTCGACGGAAATAATTAGTTTTTCGTCAGATTTATATTATATGATAAAGTTTAATGATAAGAAGAAGCAATATAAATTTAATGATGGAGCAGAACTGTTTCATGCAAAATCTTGCAGAACGAAATTTATGTTAGGAAAAATACTTTAAATTCTAAAAAAAATGGCGATGTCAAAATAATCTTAAAATTCTTAACAGTCTGATTTAGTTTTAGACTCTTTGTGGATTACATAAATTCCATGTTAACTAATACGTTTATTATTTGATTGAAATATTACAATTTTCTATCAGTTTTTCTACATAAATCTTAAAGTTACAGTAAATTACTTTGATGTTTAAACTTCTCAAAATATTTATTACTTATAAAAATAAGCATGTACTAAGAAGTGAACACACCAACCAACATAAACCCCAAGTAAGATTTAGGCTTATACACAACATTGTGCAAAGACTAAATCATTAATTTGAAATTTATATACATCTCACAATTTTTTATTTCTAATTAATGGTTATTTCGTTTGAAAGTATTATTTAACGATACAATAAAAACAGACAGAATTTTCAATTTTTTTTTTCTCTCAGGTATATATTTTGATTTTTTGTGCCATCAAAAAGTAAAATAAAATATTCTAGATTTTTAATTCCACATTATTCTGTTAATTTTGAAAATCCATTATAAATATGTAGCTCTACAGCAATAAGTAATAGGTTTCACTTATTTTTTATTACATGATTAAATCCAAACATTTGTCAAGAGAGGAAAAAAAAACCCTCAAGTACCGAATTAATACTTACTCATCTTACTCTTCTTAATTTTGAGGAAATCATTATTGCGGAAGAATCACGTTTTTTCACTTAAAATAAAAGAAGAAAGCAAAAACATGAATACATAACTCAAATTACATGTGATTTAAGCATTGTAGCAAAAAGAAAATATTTACTCAGAAACATTTCTTTAATTCTTGTGAATAAAAGAACGCGGCGAAGTGAAAAAATAACAAAAATATTTAGTTTCAGCTACGCGCAACAAATTAAGGATCCTTACATTTTATTGCCTCATTTTTTAAATGGAGGACAGCCAAAATGTTTGATATTTATACTTTTCTCCTTCTTTCTTATTGCTTAACCAAATAGCAATTTTCCTTTTCATTGAATAATACTAGCCACTTAATAATTTTCCTAATATTATACAAAACTCTTCTTCAAAGCTCTAAATTACTGTAATAAAAAGCTAGTAATATATAAAAAGGTTTCTTTACCTTCAGAGTTTTAGGTACTTAACTATTTAAATAAATGACTGATTTTTATCGTGATATTCATAAAAAAAGTTCTTGAAGTCATTATGTAAATTGTTCTTTGAGACTAAAATATCTCATAATTTATATTTTCTTTGAGAACATTTAAATATTTTAAATCACGTAGTAATGTTAAAGACTTATATCAGAAATATATATATCAGGAACACCCTATAGTTTCATTATATTTTTTAATTTAAACACATCCTCATCATTTTATACGTATAAAAGTTTTAGTTACTTATTTTTTTAAGCAGTTATTTTAGCTCAGCAAAAAATACCAGATAAGAGCTAAAGTAATGCTTATGCTTTAAACTCAAAAAAATTGCATCAGAATTTGAATTATAATACAGTTTTCTGAGTTACGAATGCAATAAATATATTTATTGAAAATTGGATTACAGTTTGTAATAAAATTTAATGCATTTGATTTTATTATAATTTAAACATTGTAGCATATTACTAAGAATAATCTAATGCAGTTATAGTATAACTGGTACTTTGTTTATATATTTAATAGGAAGGTGTTAACATATATATTTGTTTAACTGTAAATGGTAGAAACTGGAAGGAACTAACGAACAAATTAGTGTGTAATGTTGGTAATAAAATCTTACAATGCATATATTTTATTAAAACACAATATTTTATTCAGGAATCCGATTGTCTTCAAAACAATGATTTTAAAAAAAGCGTATAAATGAATATATTTTTTTTAAATAGTTAACATCCCCTGGATAAGAACATACGTATTAAATAGTTTTCACAATATTATAATAATAAAAAAACTTGTTTAAGTACAATTTTTTGACAAAAATGAAGAAAGGTTTACATTTTTCAAAATTTTCTTCTCTTATGAAAATGGCTCCTATAATAATAATAATTTGCTTTTATATAACATAAATCTCTATACAGAGGTTAAAATATGATTTATAAACATTTCACATTAATTTCAGAATTATTATCAATATAAAAATAACCGTTTTTTTTTTTTCATTAAAATTTTTCTACCTTGATAAAATAAAAATGTGTGAATAAATCTACTTCAAGCTTACATATTTCAAAACGTTTAGTTCAGAATTCTTGAAAAAGTCTTAGTTGTGCATAGAAAATATTATTACACAAGAATTTTTCATGAAAGAAGAATGTGTTTATTGTCAAAATTTCTTATTGTAGTTCTATTCTTAAAATATTTTTTTAATGTAAATTCTAATTCAAATGACACTAAATATCAAAAATATTATCCATTTTTGCGTTTTTTTTTAAATAACGATTCTGGACCTAGACCTATGTCTTAATAAACTATAGTAATTTGTTCTTACCTTTGCATTTTTAAGAATTTTTTATCCTGTTTCAGAAACTTACTTTTTACCATTATATCATAACTTAGTGTTACGTAGTTGTGAAGGTTATTGAGTACATTTAACCAGAAATAAACGATCCTATGGCTGAAAAAGCATTCATAAAAACATTTTTATTACTTTTTTAAATTAATTTTATTACTATTAAATATATTTAATAGTGATGAAAACATACTTAAATTCCAATTTTTTGTCCTGTCCTTTTGAAAAACTATTACTGTTGCTTGGTAGTACGAAGGAACTTGGTTTAAAATTATAACTTGCAATGAAAAATGGAAGTTACGTCAATTGTTGTCATTTGCATCAGGAGTAAATATAACAATTCATATGACAGAATATATACATAGTTCAAAGTTTCAAGAAGCCTCTATGAATTAATAAAAAGCTGTTAACTAAGGTGATTATGCATCGGATTATGAATAGAGATGAAGGAAGACAGGTGGTTTTGACGATACATAATTAACTGTCGTCTCAACTTTGATATTGATCCCTAATTATCACATTTTTAAACAGACTTTTTTCCTACTTGTTATCGCTATTTTGTTTTTCTCGTTACTCTTCATCTGTTGGTGTAGATTGTTGATTGTTTATTCTGGGTTCCAGATCAAATTACGCCACCGTGACTGCCAGTAATTAGTATGCATCCGTAATATTGATTATGGTACGAGTTTAATCATGATAAATGACGTTTTTTCTGCTATAAGTTTTTCAGGGAAAATAGGAAAAATGTGTCAGAAGTCGAATATGTTCCTGAGTAATTGGCATGTTATTAGAAGTGAAGCATTAACATCTTCTTCTCCCTGTTTTGACAGAGGCTTTTGGCATCATTTTTGCAAATTTGGTGAATGAATTTTTTCTTTCGGTACAATATTCAGCGTACTTCTTATCGTGCTTTTTCATTTGATGCTTTTTCGTGGATCGTTAAATATTTTCTAACATGTTTGCATCTGACAGTCATTTACAAAGAATCATGCATTTGATTTATTATGGCGAACTCTGTTTCATTAAGACTAAACATTTCGGAGGAAAAATGTTTAAAAACAAATTCAGGTTGTTTTTTTTTGGAAGGGGTGGGGGGTTAACGTCTTTTTAAATGTTAATGAAAGTATCCTACATATTTATAATACTTTTAACTTTTGATATTTCTTTTAAGCACTTGTATTATATTAATTAATATATTTATTCATTAATCTGAATTACAAATATGAACTTTCATAAAAGTATATTTCAAAAGTTAAAGTAATATATTAAATTCATTATTACGTATAATTTTCGCGAATTTTATAAATGAAAAGTACATCATGTAAGATATTATTACTTACACTTTTACAAGTATATAAAATATCTAAAGGATAATTTTCAGCAGTAGAAGTGTACCAATAGCAGGAAGCTTGTTTAATCTTAAAAATAATGCTTATTCTGAAATTAGAACACAAAGGAATTTTTTAAGTATGATTTTTATTTTTCTATGAGCATACATTATTTTTCTTATATTTAAAGCAAACAGAAAGCAATGATAAATTTTATTGTGAACTTGAAGTAACTTTCTTATTTTATAAGAGTTATTTTAAGCGAAGAATACGAATAAGAAAGGTTAAATAATTTTAAAAATGAAGCAATTTTTTTAAAAAAAAATCATATAATTATCAAGAATGTGTAAAAGCTAATAACTTGACTTAAATTTTTAGAGTGCATTCTTATTGAAAGTATTTGCTTTTAAGTTAAATTATATGAAGAACGAGAAGATGCATGAAAAAAATTCATTTGCATCCAGAAAACGTTTTACTTGCAGTAGATTTCAAAATTCAAGATCCGAGTAAACACAATGACGGAGAAGGAATTTTAAAAAAAATGTTTCCCGATTCACCCCAAAAATGGGCATACATATATATGTAGTATAATAAAATAAAAAATAAATGTAGACAAACTATAAATCCTACAAAGCGAAGAAGGGATCAAATTGCATTTGATAACTTATAAAAACCCGGAAAAATTAAAGTTTGTATATAACACTTCAATGAACAAAAATGGAAAACTTTTTGTTTTCTTAAGCTACACTGGTTTAGGACAGTAAAATAGGGTTAAACTTGTTTTACGGGATTCATCCTTTTCCTACAGCAGAAATTTTTGACATATTAGTGCAGTAACACGTGAAGAAAAAAAAACTTAGAAAGAAAAATGAAGTTAATGCATGTGGTTTTGCTAAGGTTTTCGCATTGCAACGGGGAAAATGGACGAAACGTATACCCATTCAATTACGAACACAATGGTCGTATAGTCGTAAAAAGAGTTTGGAAAATTATTCTTACAAAACGTTTGTGTTTGCAGTCTCTGAATTACTTATTACAAAAGTTGTACTAGAGATGAATCCGATATGAAAGAAATGCATACCATTGAGTTTTAAATACTAATGTATCTTGGGTGATCAACTTACTCTTCTGAGTCTAATCACTAAACCTTGAAAGGTGGAATTACATCTACCTGGCACATTTCACCTTTATTTCGACAGGACGTTGGAAATTCACTCGGAGCTCGACTTCCTCCTTACCGTACTCATCAAGAACGATACAGTTGTGCATTCTAAATATTTTTTCAAACTTAAAATGCTTTGTCTACCTCGTAATTTGCAACACTTACTTGTCTTTTTTCTAGGTGTTTTATTCCATCGCTATACAATGATCATTCACAAACTGCTGCATTTAATGCTACTTTTTATTAACGCTATATATGTAAAGTGTACAAAAAGGATTATAGTGCATGTTATTTGTGTTTAAATTTTAAACTTAATTTATTTTAATGGATTTAAGTAACAATAATCTGAGTAATAGATCATGCAGCACTTCCTTTAATTTTTTAAAAAAATATATTTAGGCACTATTATTATTTCAATATTACTCTATAAACAATTGTAATAAATGGTGTTCGTTACCTATAAAGCAGAAGATAGTGTGAAATTTTATTTTTTAGAGCAATTAATTATCTTTTGAATTAAGAAGTATTTTATAAAATCTTTTTGTGTTATTGGAATACTTTCGTACTTAAAAAACCAATTTCTGCTATATTAAACTTAATTCGTGAAACGTTACTTATTAAATCAATCTGCTTATTTGTGACTTTAATTAAGATTTATCCATGCATATTTTCCTGTGTTGCAGTTGTAAGAAAAATATCAACTTAATTTATTCCATTTAAAACAGAGAACTTTTCACACATTCATATTTTAAAATACCCACCTAATTTCCTTTATGCACTTGAATATATATATATTTTTATTATTATTATTTACGATGGATTAGTACTGGAGGCTTTTGCTTCTTCGTAAATCACATAAACATGTAGAGTCTATTTCTATCCATTTCCATTTGATCCTTTTCTCTGGGGATACATTGCATTTTGATATTTTTTTAAATATAAGATTGCTATCTTAGGATTAAAATATGTTTTAAGATTATTATTTATTTTTTTTGTCAAAAAAAAAGATATTATAAAACGTGTTAACCAAAACCTGATAATAGTTTTTTTGTGTGATCATTTTAAATTTCCCACCGAATATCTTTTTTTTCTCGTAATTATGCATTATTTTTCATAAATGCAAGCTTTGAACTGAGGTTGATAGTTAATGAGTGAAATATGTGTTTCATACACAGCTAAAAAATAATAACGAATTGCTTAGGGAATAACATGAGCACCAGTGCCATAATTTTTTTAATAACTTCAAATACATTCGAAACACATGACTTTAATGTTGATTTTTTACATTTATTTCCGTTAAGAATACAATAATTAGTTCATATTCCATTGAAAATAATAGATGAAGATTCATTCATCGAAACATATGTTTTCTTTCGAGTTCATAAATATAAACTGGTTTTTAAAATCCAGGGCATCAAAATAATTAATACCCATATACATTTTTTTAATAGAGTAATAGCCCTAGTGCTGCTTCTGAGTGCGAAATAAGTAAGGAATCACTCAATTTTCAATGGAGAATGATATAGGATTTATTTCTTCAAAATTATTGTAAAATTTACATTCTTTCGTTCAAGAAAAGAAGAATATATTACCAAGAAAAATATATTTCTAGAACTACAAGCGAATAAAATAAATATTCAAAGCATTATTCGCCGTTTTTAGATAGTAATTACAGATGAATTGTCATGAATATTCATAAAAAATGGTAAAAGTTTCTAAGAAAAAGAAACATCTATCGGATGATATAAAAATCTTGAATAGTTAAGGAGACAAAAGAATGCTTAAATATAAGTTAAAGTTTTGATTATAAATTTCCAATATATTATAAAATGTATGAATAGCAGAAATAATTTTCTCACGGATTATTATTTTTATAAAATAAAGATAATTAGCAGTATGCTATAAATTATCCAGAACACACGAACTTCCATTATATAAAATATTTTTATTCGTAAATAAGGCTATATAAATAAAATAAAAGTCAAACATGGATTAAATTCAACGTTATATCTTAACGATACATTTTTATTATTATTTCGCTTTCTATTCGTTTAATTTACTAATTCTAAGCTACTAATTGCTTACTCAGAAACTTAAAAATTTGATTACAACGAAATATTTAAAATATTATTAGAAAATAGCTTTTATTTTCTTTCATATTATACTCAAACTCAGTGGCGTAACAGACCATGAGGGTTAGGGCCTACTGTGCCCATCCCAGTATACGTAACCCTTGGGCTGATCAGGTGATGAGTCTGAAGGAAGACACCCAGTGTTTAAGTCCCCAAGAAAGACCGAAACTCATTTATCGACCCACTGCAGTAGGGATGAAAGGCTGAGTCAACCTTGCCCATCCCGTTAATAGAATTCGACCATGTGGTAGGGAAGCGTCATACGCACCATTCGACCACTGTGCCTTACTTTCACATTATATATTTAAAAAAAAACATAAAAATGTATTATAAATACCAAATAAATGAAGAAAAATGTAAAGGAATGGGAATAATCCAAGAAAAACCCACCTATTTTTCTAAAGAAAATGTCACTGAAGTATGTCTATAAATATATGTCAATAAAACAAAAAAATCAATTGTTGTGTTTTGTTTAAAATTGTGAACTTGCAAAACTTTCGTTTAATTATATTAAAAACACGATATTACTAAATTAATGAAATTTACTTTGTAATAAAGTTGATTGATAAACGTGATCTTTGCCTATTTTATAGCATAAATTATCTAATTTTGGCAAAATGAAAAATTTAATGTATAATATTAAAAATTATATTAATATTATATGTAAAATTAAAAATAATATATATAGTACAAATTTGTCTACATGCCATATAAGGGTTTTACTGTCATACTATTTTTTAAATTTATTTACCTGTCAATAAAATTATAAATGTCTTTGTATACGTTACATTAATGTATCTCAGGATAAACATTGATATACCCAAAATATTGGCATATATTTACAATTAAGCTTGTTTTTTTTTAGTTATTTGATGATAATCTTATTTCTGATCTAGAAATATTTGTCTAATTGCATTTGACTATCTGATTTCAAAAAGTAAAATTGCATTCATAATTAGTGACTATAAATACAAATGCGAAATTTATCCCTTCAAATTGTTTTTCACTTACAAAAATTACTATAATATTCTTGATATGGAAATTAATACTTCCAAGTAAATCCAATCAAGTTACTTTAAAATGTAGTTGGGTTATAAAAGTCTTTACTACCCAAAATACAGGGTTTATAGGAATTAAGTTGTCCATATCAGATGGCCCAAGACTCCGTTCGTTCTATTGGTGAACATGAGATAATCGTTGAAGTACAGATTATTGAAATGAGATATTTGGCATTTATTAAATAAAATATTTTAATACAAAATTCTTCCGATAGTTGGTGCTATGAAACATAAGGTACTCTTTTTCATTTATTCGAAATCGAAAACAGTTTTTGTTACAGAAAATGCTTATAAGCCTTATTTTTTGGATAAAAGAAAGCCGGATTCTGCAGGAGTAGTAGTTGATTTTCTGCATGCACGCCATGCCTACGTTGCAAGAAACATTACTATTGGTAAAGCTGTTCTCCCACGAAAAGGGGTTGCAGGTGTGAAATAATTTCACTGTATGAAAGGGATATGAAGAAATCCAATGCCCCCATATGCATCATGCAAAATTATAGAGAAATGCGAAGTAACTCGCCAACTTGATATAATTCTAGGTAAAGAATGAAAGCAAATACCGTCTTCCAGCATCGAAAATGGGGATACTGCGGCTGTTTAAGCAAGCCGTTAATCCCCGGATGGTAGTGTGTGTTTTGTTTCCACTGTATTGGATGTGTCCTATTCCATTGTACTGCTAATTCTACGGTAGGTTTTGCGTATTTACCCGTACAAATTCAAGACTGGGCTCCAATTGAAGGATGGGGACCCAAAGAATCGTAAAAGTTTTACTATACAGTTCTTTGATTGAAAGATGGTTGATGTGATTTGGATAAGGAACAATATGTAGTTTGACGAAGCCCAATTTTGTCTTAATGGGCAATTTGTTGCCTCCACATTCTCGAATCTGGTCAACAGAAAGTCGTCACGTTATCCAGGAAAAACCTATGTATCCTAAAAAGAGGACAGTAGGGTGAGGTACTTTTCTCACTGGACCTTATTGTTTTGACGAAATACCAAATGGAATCAAAACCTGATCTTTAAAAGGAAAATCATTCCATGATTTGCTGAAAGATTTTGTAATACCCCAACTTCAACAGCGTGGATGTCCTTAGGATATAATTTTCGTGAAGGATGGTGCCCCTCCTCACATTAAAAATAAGTTGTTTTTTTTCCTAATAGAACATATTATTAAGCATGAATGGTATCATATTGAGCACTTTTACTAATGCTACTTCATATTTTTTAATGTTTTTAAAACAAATTGTATGTGGTTATGAGTATTACACAGTCTTCCATCGATAGAAGTTTCTCTTTCTTTTTTTTTAATTATGGTCAAGCGTATCATTTGAATTATTTGTAGCTCAAATTTTTATCTCATTTGGACCAACTGAACGGATTCTGGAGGTCTTTATAAATTGGGTTACATTTCATGATAATACTGTTTGTCAATATAATTTACTACTGTACTATGCGCTATTTCAGTCATTAATATTAATGTTTTAACAATAAATTAATTAATCATCTCCATTTATTATATTAAATGATATTTAAAAAAGCTATTTATATGCGAGTATAACGTAATTCAATTCACAAAAAGATCTAATATTTTAAGATTGCTTTGTATTGTTACTTTGATTGGGTTAATTAACATTCAGACAAAATTGCGAGTAAGGAAAAGAAATATATTTCAAATTATGAATACTATTTGATCTCTAAAGGGAAAGCCTAGCTATTAAGCACTTTATTGAATTTTAAATAAAATATTTAAGTTAATTTTTTGAAAAATTAAATATTTATTGCTAGATAATGAAGTTTGAATTTTATCATATTTCAATATTTATACAGAATAATGAAGTTTCTTATTGAACAACATTAAACTATTTTATTTGTATCGTTCTTTTAAATGTAATCTATCCATTTTCAGAAATGTAAATACCTCGCTAATATCTAAATTTTTATTGTGAAAAGGAAGCATATAAATAAAACAAATATTTATAAAATAATTATAATCAACGATTGCGAGCATTATTATTATAAATAAAGATATGAAGAGAGAATAATTAAATTTTTGTGTGTTTGCTTTCAAAGCATTTTGAAATCTCTTAAATTATCACTATTTAAATCTCACACACATTAGAATTGTACATAATATATATTCACAATTTAATACTTATTATTATTATTTAGATTTTTAAAAAATTATTAAAAATCTGAAATATGAAGCTTTTTAATAAGCGTGATTTCACATATGAAGTTTGTAAAAACTAACCAACTAATGTTAATGGAAAAAATAAATAAATAGTTGCTCGCTTTCGCTTTGTTATACATTTTTGTTAGCTTTTAAGAACAAATTTAGTAATTTTATAGAATAGTTGAAGTATAAAAATCACTGTAAAATACTGTATTAGGATATCATTCAATTTCCCCTAACCGAGCAAAATTTTTATGTAACGAGAAACTTTTGGTACAAATATATTTTCCAAACGAGCTTTTCTCTACGCTTGCAATGCTATTTGTTTGTAGTCCAATACACAACATCTTTCACAAAAAGTGGGGAACTTGGGAGCGAGTCGTGTGCCTTTTCCTCGGCATCTGCTGTTAATGTATTTATGATCTTTAATAACATCTCGAAAGCTTCAGAGTGGCCTTCGTATTTGTCATATTTATCACAAGTGCTCTAAATATGTAACTGGTTTTATTCACAATTCTTACTAATCCTCAAGGGAGAAGTTCCTCTTTATTTCTATTTAATGTTGTATGATTATAAAACCACTTTTTGTGAAGGTACCGTGATTAATGTTTATTAGGTTTGTAATTTAAAATAGTTAACAGGGAAATCGAGACGAGTCGGTGGAATTAAGTTATAATCGATGAAGCTACCTTGATTCAAGAAAAACGACGAGACGTGTTAAGGTATCCGACTACGTTCGGAACCGTGATTTTGCAAAAGCGTATAAAAGAATAATATTTATGATATTTAGTGTCATTTAGAATAGAAAATGTATATAAAATTGTTTTATTAATATTATTACAATAAAAACATATTTAAGTACAACATTTTGACAAAAAATGAACATAGATGGACCAATGTTCAAAATATTCTCTTTTTGTGAAAAATGCTTCTATTATAATAATATTTTGCTTTTATATAGCTCAAACCTCTCTACAGAGGCTCAACCAGAATTTTTGAAATATATAACTTAGAAGTGGGTTTATCCACATTTTACGACAACAGAGGGGATCAATTTTAAGAAAAAAACGCCGATAATTATTTCAATTGGTGGTAACTCTTAAAATAATGTAAATTTTTCAAAAATCCTAGTTCAGTTCAGACTCTCTGGAGAAGTCTTTACTTTATATAAGCGCGCGCACGAAATATTATTATTTTAGAAGCGTTTTTTTTTTATAAAAGAAGAACATTTTGAAAAAATATTATTCTAAGTTAATTTTTTGTCAAAATAGTGTATTTAAATAATTTTTTTTTAATCAAAATGTCCTTAAAACAATTTTTTACATATATTCTAATCTGACACTAAATATCATGAAAACTGCCCTTTCATGCGCTTTTTTAAAATTAAGATCCCGAACGTAGTCGGATACCTTAAGAAGAACTATTTGTCTATGGCGGATTAAAGTTAAGTATTGAATCATTTGTATAGATATTTAAGTTACTAATTAGGCTAACAGCTCTCTTCACTTTAGTTGGATTTTGACAATAATTTGATAATCGTAAAAAATTACTTGATTTTCAGAAAATACGAGTGTCCCTTAATTCAGTGCACCCACTCACATCCGTGGGCGATTGTTCGCGACAAATAGAATTTAAATGGATATCAGGAAATTTTAATTTTTTAATCATTTCATTAGATTGCAGAAAGTTCAATAATATATTTTACAATACAAACTCATCGTTATCATACAGTTAGATATCGCTTTAGGCAGTCAGGAATTCTAAACTAATAAACGTACGTAATATTATATATTCCTACAAGTGTATCATTCCTAATGGTGCTACCATATCCTATAGGCTATTATCAGCTGTATCCATCTGATTCAATTTATATTTCCAATTCCTCGTGAGTTGCTTGTTTTATACCAATGCTGTAATCTCACATAAGTAAGGATTAATATTACATTTGGTAATTTCTTACTTCTATTAGAACAGAAGATGAGTTACTAACTTTAACAAGAGAACTCAGTAGGGATGCATCGGATATCAATAACTGATATTGAAAATGTAATTAATTTTCATCTTCGTGGTTTCCGTTAAGTGGATGATCATTAAAATTTCCTCCTCATAACCAGCTTTCCTTCGTTTAGAATTGACCCAAGTATCAAACTATATTTTGTGTTGTCTAGAATTTTATTAATTAGAGTTTTTCAAGTGTTGTTCATCCCTACCTCTTCAGTCATAGACAGATCTTCTAAGCAGTAATTAATCAATGTCTTAAGCATTTCGAGGACCTATATCGAGCCCTTTGATAACTCATATTCCGTTAAGATATCAATTGTTTTGACAGTCACCAAGCTTTTAAGATTAATCAGTTCCATAAGTAGTTTGTTTTAAAACTTCTTTTTCAAAAAGAATAAATGTCTAATGTTGCTCTTTTTGAAGGAATAAATTTCACTAACAGTAGTATGTAAAAGACAAATTACACAATCAGCATCGTATTATAATAAGATATTTTCTTAAACATAATTTTACCTTTTCTATTTGATATCTACATGTGAATATATAGTATGTAATTACAGATATTGTGTATGGAATATTATTTGTCTGAATGTTACTTTTCTATAATAATGGAATGCAGTGATTTTCGAACTTTTAATATTTTTGAATCAATATTCAACCATAATTTTCATCATGCCCTTTTCGAAACAAATAACAATGTAATGATTTCTATAATACTATAACTTAACGCTAAAGTTACAATACGACTTAAGTGGGAACTCTTAAGTGCCAACTGCGTAAATAAAAGTCTCACTTAGCCAAAGCTTTCATTACCCAGGACGTATACATACGTCTTTACTAAGTGCGATCCTTTCTGTGCACTGCTATCCATAAAAATTTTACGAAGGCTTTGGAATGCAAAAAATTGACGTTTACAGTGATTGCGAAGGATTTACTTATTTCACAGAGGATTTTCATATTTATTTCTTTCTCCCCTCCCCCTATAACACATACGCTAGTCTACGTGGGAAACATTGGCATTGGGGAGCGAATTCCATAACATTTAATCGGAAGTTAAGGTTTTAATTATAAACTGTACAAATTATGAAGTAAGGGTTAATTTTTGTATATAATTTTATATATGACAAGCTCATGGGATAACTGGTAATTATAATATAAATCATACAGCACTGCTACATTTATAAGTGCATTACATCAGTGTAAATGTTAACCCGCAGTCACTCACGCCTGTTTTTGCTACATTCGTTACTCGCGGGGTGTAGAGAACACCCCAAACTTTTAACACGTGTATTTAATTATAAAAATAAAAATTAAGTCATTATGATACGTATTTATAAAGTACAAGATGTGTTTTTTATTATACAAATAAAAAATTATTTAATTTATTGCACACAAATGAGACTAACATTAATTTAAACTAAACATACAAAATTTTCATTTTAAAACACATAATTTTATATTTTTTTCATAAACCAGTAAAACGTATATGCCAGTATTAAATATACTTTATAATTAATGAGATAATGATAGTAGAAAGTATATAGAAAAATAATATTTTAATCATTTTCCAAACTTTCAGAGCAGACTGTATACAAATGCTCAACTTCTCGCGGGAATTCTCAGCCCTCCAGATAAACTTTTCAAGGTCATTACATTCCAATCGTTCCTTAAAGAGGGATTGCATCACGCCTGAAGGTTCAATGACCTAAAATGTGCAGCTACAGAAAAAATCGTGGTTCTGCACATTCTTTTTAGAATCCTGTTAGGACTTTCTTGTTGCTGGGGTGTACAGAACACCCCGCGCGAGTGATCGCAGGTTAATGTGGTTTCTTATTACGCCATAGTGTATTTTGTTTGTTTACTTTCAGTAAATTAATAATGTTTAAATTAATATTTTGTTTTCAATTTTGTAATATGCTAGCACCTCCTCCCCTCCTCGTAGAATATCACGCCTCCTTTGGGGGATGCGCCGCAATGTTTGAGGTAATGGCCTGTTATTTCGACAATATAACCTTTATCACACACAATTTAATTTTGCTAATATATAATCTATATATTATCAATTCATTACGAGAATAAATTTAGCTTCATACTTAACCCGTTAACGCCCAAATTATTTTAAAATCGAAATTTTTGAAAAATATTTTTAAATTACATTTCATATATCATACATAGAGTAATTATGAAGTTGTATCCATTTTCCGTTATTAACAGCTGAGATAATAGGTGATCTATAAATAGATCGCTGGGTGCTTATGGTAGTAAAAGACCAAGTAACTTTCCTGTGGGTTTCATATTTCAAAAATTACAAATTTAGGGTGAAAAATGAAACTTTTGTGAAAATTTAAAAACAACTAATGAGATTTAAAAGAAAAAATATTATTTTACTGATCTAAACTTACTTAGTTACAATTTTATACAGCCAATTTGTAAAAGTTAAGTGTGACATAATGGAAAACATTATAGACAAAGGATTACATTACATTTTGTACTAAACGTAAGAGGTCTACCCTTACATTTTTGAAACTGGCATCTTTTTTTGGTTTTGTCTTTTTCCTATAGCATGGTATTTTTTTATCTAAGCGCACAGAGTCTATTACGTTTGATTTTGATGACATCATCAGAGGTTTTCCAATGCCTTTCTTAGAATTTGTTCCCCGTTTGAGGTACGCAACGGCGATATATCTTCGGATGTCTTTTATACTTTTATTTCGCATTTTGTTAAATTGAACAGAATATACGTATTTACTATAGCCATGTCGATAATTCTAGTAAAGATTGGCCAGTACCATTTTTTGCTACGGATCTGAATTATGTGTTTTTCTAAGAGCCAGTCAGGCGGGTCGACTCCACCTATGTTTTTGTTATACTGGTGAATAGTATTAGGTTGCAAAATTTGGAATTTTTCTTAACCTTTTTGGTGCCTTGAAACTTGGATTAAAGACTGTATGCAATTAAAGTTTGTCGCTGTTGTTACAAACGTTATCTTTCCATTTAACTATAGTTATTTCGTTCTTTTCATCGAAACAGTATTTCACGGCATTACTAGCTCTAGATGGCAGCTGCGCCTTACTATTAGGGCCATCATCATTTATTTTTATCCATTCATATTGTTCTTTTACTTCTATTTCTTCCATGGGTACACACATTTCTTTATTACCTGATAGATCTTTTACCGACGGAGTAGTCATTTTATCATCAACAAAATACACTTCGTAAGTTAACTCATCCACATAAGGCAGTAAAGCAATTATATCAGACTCTATTTTCTTAGAAAATATATATTCTAACGCTTCTTCTGCGGTGTGAAACACTTTACGCCAAGACATTCTGGAAGAAATGAAACGGAGAAAAAAATTATATTAGTTATCACTAACGCCCAGCAATCTATTTATAGATCGGCATGTTTAAACTTACATTTTAATAATAAAAATAGTTATTTTCTAATATAAATAAGCCAGAATAATTAAAGAGGTATTGAAAGTATAAAAGACATAAAAAAACATAGCTTGCTTTTAATTTTTTTCTCTTGGATACAAAATCGAAAGCTGCACTTTGAAGCTTCAGAATGGCGAAAATCAGACGCTAGCTGCTGGGCAGCTATGGGAAAGAATGCTTCAAATATCATTTGGGGATATGGCCAGATGTGTAAGGAAATCAGCCAATGACATTACGAACATTAAAATATATGTTTTCACTGAAAGTTCTGAGTGGGAGTTGATCTATAAATAGATCCCTGGGCACTAACGGGTTAATGAGTTAAAATAATATTGATAATCCTGGAACATTTTAGTAAAATTTTATGTCTTAAAAGGAAATTGCCTTTGAGTTATATACTTGTTTACAGGTAAATATCCGAAATTTACAGTATTCTTACAAACTGCAAAGTTTTTCAGGAAAAATAAGGTTCATTTCCAATTAAAGTATTTTATATTGAAATTAAAATCTTGTTCATTTCTAAAATAATACTGCAAAAAATTATAATGATTTAAAATAAAATTAGCTCAAAGATAGTATTGAAATTTTCAAGAATTCTTCAGATTAAGGTATCCGACTATGTTTCTAACCGTGATTTTCCAAGAGCTGTATAAATAAATAATATTTATGATATTTAGTGTCACTTAGATTAGAAAATGTGTATAAAATTGTTTGAAAAATAGCATTACAATAAAATACTATTTAAGTGCAATATTTTGACAAAAAATTAACGTTGAAAGACCCATTTTCAAAATATTTTTCTTTTGCGAAAAATTCTTCTATTATGATAATATTTTGCCTGCATATAGATCAGACCTCTCTACAGAGGCTCAACTAGAATTTTTGAAATACATAACTTAGAAGTAGATTTAAACATGTTTGATGACACCAGAGGGGAGAAATTTTAAGGAAAAAAACGCCGATAATTATTTCAATTGGTTGTAACTCAGAAATTCATGTGAATTTTTTCAAAAATGATAGTTGAGCCTCTGTAAAGAGGTCTGAGCTATATACAGGCAAAATATTATTATAATAGAAGCATTTTTCACAAAAGGAGAACATTTTGAAAAAAGATTATTCTAAGTTAATTTTTTGCCAAAATAAATATTTTTTCTCAAAATGTCCTTAAATCAATTTTATACTTGTATTCTAATCTAAGGGGGATACTAAATATCATGAAAATTATCCATTTATGCGCTTTTTTAAAATCATGGTTCCGAACGTAGTCGGATACTTTAAAGATTAGTTTCAATTCATTAATGCGACCAATTACCTTAACCTATATTGCCAATGAAAAGTTACGAAATTCGCTCCCTAAACTGACGTTTTTCTCATAGGAGTGCGTATGCGCTCTATTGGACGGAAAAGAAAAGTCACAAATAAGCAAATTTTTCTCTGAAATAAATAAATCCTTTCAAAACATTATACAGATAATTTTATATCATCCAAACGCCTTCAGAATAGTTTTATTGATACCCACGCTAAGAAAAGAGTTGCATTTCGGAAGGAAGGATATATACGTTTTGACCACATAATGCACTTATTGAGTGTGATGGATTAATACGCCGATGGTCCTCACTTGTGGTTAAAATCACTGATTTTGTCAGAAAAATAAAAAAAAAAAAATAAAAAAAAAAGATAAAAGTGTTTTGGGGTTAAATGTTTTTGTGGTCAATTTATCAGGTTTATAAAACTATGGTTTTTTTTTTTTCGTTTATTGATGTAAAAGTTAAAAACTATTTTAGAAAATACTAAGCCACATCCACTATGCAGTTACCGTATCCAATTTTAATGAACGCGTTTTTATGCAAATTATACTTTTTAAGGAAATTCGAAACTATGACAAGGATTGTTAAAAAATTTATGAAAAAAAAATCTGAATTTTTTTAGTATGGTTTTATTGATATTAAGAATAGTTGGAACTGTTATTTAAAACAAATTATCTTGCATTATTGCAAATTTACAAAAACGCATGCATAGAATTTATTACATGATTGTTTAGCAACTTTACAGAGTAACTAGGATAAAACGTCTAATATTGGATTAAAAATGAAATATATCTTACTTTTTTTCACAAAATGAATGAGAATGTAACAAATAATTAATGACAATGTAAAAAAAGAAAATCTTAAACTTTTTAGTATGAGTGGCCGAGGTTATGCAATTATTTTTTTCAATACTAAAATTTATTTTTCCTTTCTTTTTTTCCCCTCTATTAATTTACTAAAATAATTTCAAAAATATACAAAAATTCTCAAATCTTAAATTTCTGATCTAAAGTGGCTGGGTATCTCACAATATTCTGGATTAAATGAAGGAGAATCCTGGTATAATACAATAAATCAATATAACTTTAAAATAAAGATGAGTCAAGCTTTCAATTTATGAAATATTTTTGGTCAAATAATTCTTACGTCACCGTAGTTGTTACAGTTACTTTAATTAAAAAAAAGAAACAAAAAAAGAAATGAGCATTACAGTAGTCGCATATGTGTAACATCTGATATGTTGTCGTAGTACACTGGTGTGCAAAACTTAAACAACAGGTGGAATTATTGCCATAACTTCACGAAAAATCATCTGAGAGACATGAAATTCTGAAATGAGGGTGAGTATTATGTACGTAAAGGATGACGAAAGCATCGGCTCTGAAAAAGGAATACAACGCATACGGCATGAAATCAAACAAAAACAAGGTTTATTGAACGCATAGTATCGTGACTCATGATTGTCTATCCAACAAGAAGAACAACAAGCAGATGTTCCTTAATATGGTATATGCCCTCCCGTTACTACAATGGTTGCTTCACACCGTCTCCGCATACTCAGAACCAGCTTATTCAACATTTCTTGAGGTAGGAGTGCCCATTCCTCAATCAACATCTGTTTGAGTTGTTGGTTGTTCTCCGAATGATGT
>BMAV01012829.1:107845-125496 GCA_019973955.1 Trichonephila inaurata madagascariensis
GAGTAAACCAAATGGTACCCCAACGATCACGGAAAATTAAATTATTTTCATTTTATTCACTGAGGAGTACTCCATTCGAGTTTATGGGATTTTCAATGGAAGTGATTTTCAAATCCATGCTAAATTACTTTATATTCATATTTTGGGGGAAAGCATTATTATTTTAAAGGAATATTTTAACAAAAATTAAATTAAAATAATTAAATTAAAACAATGTAAAATATTCACAACTAATGTCTCCCCCCCCCCACCTCCTCTCTACAGGTTGCGGCAAAAATTATGAAGCATTGGCCAGTCCATGGTGGTAAAAAGGATGGGATGCAATGTATTACAGCTCTTCTCAAACTGTGGGGCTCGCCCCCCTAGGGGGCGTCATAACCCTAGAAGGGTTGAGAAATAATGAGAAATATTGAGAAATCGAAAACAAAAGAGTATTTCAAAAAATTATTAATTTTTTGAAAGTGAAATAAACAAAATGCATTCTGTCATATTGAAAAAAAAATCATTTACACCGATATAATAAACTTATAAATGTATCAATACTATTCAATGAACTTTATAATTATCTTAAGAATACTATATATAAAAGTTAAGAACAAGTTTAATACTTGCCAGTGACAGCACCGCGCGCGCGGTTGGTCAAATATAAAATTATACGCAAGAACTAACACTTATCTGGATCATTTTTTTGTACGGTTTATAATTAATCCCTTAACTGCAGATTAAAAGTTACGCGATTCACTCCCCAATGCCACCGTTTTGCATGAATGCACGCATATGTATTTTATTTTTTTTGCGGGGGGGGGGGTAGAAAAGGAAAATAAAAAAATCCTCTGTGTGAAATAAGTAAATCCTTCTCAAACAATGTTAAGGTCATTTTTATTGCATTCCAAAGTCTTTGGAATAATTTTATGGATAGCAGTGAACATATTTCGAAAAGTCGTATATATACGTCCGGGGCAATTTACGCACCGTCTGAGCGAGACGTTTATACACGCCGGTGGCGAAGAGGTTAACGTCGTATTGTAGATTTAGCGTTAAAGTATTGTATTATCAAATTCAATACATTGTTATTGTATGGAGGGAGGAGCGATGTAAATTGTGATTGAATATTGGGTCGCAAGTGTTGAAAGTTTGAGAAGTACTGCTGTATTAGATTACAAAACATAGAAAATTACCCTTCAAAAATTTGATTATATTTGATTTTTATTCTTTAGTTAAATAGAATTTTGTGATTAAAAAAATTAATATTTCCTTATTTTGCTTTGTTATATATACACTTTTCTTAAAATCATGGTTTTCCAAAAATTTATCTAAAATATTACACAATGGAAAAAAATAAATTTATTTAATTTTATAATTCACATTTACAATCAGCTCAATCAAAATTCAATGAATGGTGCTAATCAAATATAGGTGTTACTGAAAAAAAAAGACAAAAATTGCGAACATTATTTATTTTCCACATATATAAACACTCAATGCATTAACGTAATTACTGTAATATTAGATTAATTGAGAGGTTATCTGAGATTGATTTCGTAATAATATAAAATTCATTATTAAATACCGTATATCACTTAAAACTTCTATATCTGGAAAATAATGAGTTATATAAAGATAAAAAAAAATTCGTATAATTCTTATCGAATATAATATAATAAAAATAAAATAAAAAGTAAAAAAAAAATTGGAATTATATAAATAGAAACATATTCATTTTTATTTAAATAAATGAATAAATTAAAATAATTTCTTATATGCTAAATTCTTTTTAACATTAAAAACTATTTATATTTTCCAACATTTTGATTTTCAGGATATTCCTTAATACACTATTCTTAAAAAGTAATTTATTTTTATTTATATATGTAAAATTATATAAAATGTTGCACCAAACATTATTCAAAATATTTTTCATGTAATTATACAATTATAATGAAATGCAATGTAATTCCCAAGTACTTGAAATACTGGGATTTCTTTACATGTTTCTAGTATTCTACTGTCTTCGAAAAATCCATGAATATAATTTTCTTCCTGATTATGTAATATTTATAATTATTCAAAGCTAATAATAAATTCATAACGACTTCTAATTATTCCTTGTTAAAAAATACACGTTTTATTAAAAAAAAGTCTTTCATTACTTTTCAAATTTAAAAGAAAAGTATACAATTTCTGATTCACTGTTGCTTTTTTTATGATGTATTTATTTGCTTCTCTTAGGTTAATCGCTATCGCTAACTAGACCATACATGACGAAGTGCTGAAGGCAGGCTTTTTATCTGTTAAGAACATAAAATCTATTATACTTCGTAGTTATTTGCGGCCTACTTGGAGCTTAGATCTTCTTAGTCAATAATGCGTTATGTTGAAGTATAGTCTATCCTATTTGATTTGCTAATCAGACATTATCACACCAATAAATGGTTAAATGACTTCTATTGTTTCGGTTCTTTCATTTTTCTCTTTGGATTGAGTAGAAGTTAATTAATTTTAACCAACCTTAAGACGCTAAGACCTATTCTAGTAGTTTTGGAAATTGATGATCATCAAAAGAGGAAATACTGGTGCAGAGAATTACAAGGAAATTTAAACCATAAATTCTAATCATCCTTCAATAAATTTACTTGAATGTAAGATGAAATATAATTTTCTTACTTAAAGAGTGCGTGTAGAAATAATTGTGTGTAGGTTAAAACAAAAATTGAATATGAACAATTGTGGAAAGAGATAAATTGTAATACTCACTTCTAAAAGAAGTAAATAAAATAAAATAAAATAAATAGTTAAACATTTAGGTGAGATAAATGTAAAACATTACACTAGAAATAACGTGTAATGTCAACAAACAATTTTTAAAAAGGAACGTAAAGAACGAAATTATAAAGTGATAATCATACGCACACACATCTGGTATCTCATAGAAATGATGTCAAGAAAATAATTAAAATTTATAAGAAAACATGCTCAAGAAAAAGACACATCTTAAATATAATCATCAAAACTATTTATCACCGCAATGAAAGGGTAGGTGTATACAGAATTATCAACTCTAAATTTATAAATATTGAGCAATGTTACTTAGTTTAATTATTAGATATTTCTAAATTTGAAACAAAGTTATGCAATAAAAATTTAATAATCTTTTAGATTTGGTGAAAAACTTGCATAACAGAAATGATTTTTTGGAACTAATGAACTACCGCAATCATGCCAAGTTTCAAGATCTCACCAAATGGGCAACCCCGACTTCGCGCCTGTCTCAAGCGATGGATTGGCCATCATGTGCCTCTTTTCATATTTCTCCGTTTGGGCCAATTTCAATTTAACCGGTATGACAAGCTCGAATACTAAATTGCATATCTGAGATTTACCGAATTCTTAAGGTTTCCGACTACGTTTGGAACCGTGATTTTAAAAAAGAGTATAAATGGATAATTTTCTTGATATTTAGTGTCACTTAGTTTAGAATACATGTATAAAATTGTTTTAAGGACATTTATACAATAAAAATTATTTAAATACAATATTTCGGCAAAAAATTACTTTAGAATAACCTTTATTTAAAATGTTCTCCTTTTGTGAAAAAGGCGTCTATTATAGTAATATTTTGCCTGTGTATAGCTCAGACCTCTGTCTAGAGGCTCAACTATGATTTTTTAAAAAAATTTCATTATTTTCAGAGTTACAAAACATTGAAATAATTATCGGCTTATTTTCTTAAAATTTCTCCCTTCTGTTGTCGGAAAACATGGATAAACACCACTTCTAAGTTACATGTTTCAAAAATTCTAGTTCAGCCTCTGTACAGAGGTATGAGCTATAGACAGGCAAAATATTATTATAATAGAAGCATTTTTCACAAAAGGAGAATATTTTAAAAATGGGTCATTCTATGTTCATTTTTTGTCAAAATATTGTACTTTAATTTTTTACTGTGATACTCTTCTTAAAACAATTTTATATACATTTTCTAATCGAAGTGACACTAAATATCATAAATATTATCCATTAATACCCTTTTGCAAAATCACGGTTCCGAACGTAGTCGGATACCTAAAACATAATTCATTTCACCAAAAATTAATAATATAGCTATATATAATTTTAAATATTATATAGAATAATAAAATAATAATAATATTATATAAATATAAAAGTAATACAAATTAAGTAATGATAATTAGTTATGTTTTTATTGATTATTATTTATTTATAATTACTTATTGTTTTTCAATTTTCAATTTTTGTATTATACACTTTAAATTCCCGTCAACATATTCCATTTTTAAAATTCGGCGGTTTTATTTAATGTCGCCAATATGATTGCAATAGTACGTAAGTACCGAATTTTCTTTTTCTTTTTTATTTTAAAGAAGTATGCAACTTCATATAAATTTCAGTAAAAAAAGTGCTACCATCTTATTTTCCACGAAAATAAAAATATCGTGTCTTTTGACGGAATACAATTCGGTTGTATACGATGCAAACAGAACGTGTAATGTTTGCATTTCGCATCTTTTTATGCAAATAGCATTGCACAGACAAAGTTAATATCCGCTTCCATACACCTCTATTCCTTGAGACAACAAATTTTCTATAAGAAGGAAACAATATCCATATAAAATGTGAGTTTATTACTACTACTATTATATATCAAAGTATTTTTCTATTCTTAGAATGGATTTAGTTGCAATGACACTCAAATCGTATTGTAGATTAAAAACTACATTTAATTCTTATTGTAGATATTATTTGTTAAAGATTTTTGAAACAACTTTATTTCTTAATTTATTATTTTACATTTTAAAACCGGACACATCAAATTAAAATGCACTGATATATGCATTTATTTTATGGTAATCTTATTGGTTTTAAATCCTACCATTTACTCAAGTAGTATTTACAAAGAATTTTTCAGCTGAATTTTAAGCAAGGCTCATACATCTTTAATATCTTCCTGATATTTCTGTAAATTACGTGTGCTTGAAGTCAGTGCAAGTTAAGTATTTCTTTCACTAAACCCTTAACTGCCGATTAAAAGTAACGTGACTCAATCCCCAGTGTAATCATTTTTCGTATAGACACGCGTGAGTTGTGTATTGGGAGGAAAAGAAAATGCATAAGTAAGTAATTTTTTCTCTGTAATAAGTTAACTCTTCGCAAACACTCTCAAAATCATCTTATTGCATTTCAAAGCTACTGGAATAGTTTAATAATAGCAGTGCAAAGAAAAGTAAAATATTTCAGGAAGACGCATATACACATTCAGGGTATTTAATTCACCTGTTTAGCGAGACGTATATATACGCCGACAGCAGTTAAGAGTTAAAAACACTTTAGAATTTAAAAATAAGATATTTGTAATTTAATGTTTGTCAATTCATTTGATCGGTTGACAAATGTCGTAAAATTAAAGATATAATAATGAAAGTCAGTACAATAAAAATGTATTTGTCACATCATAATTAAATATTACACATATGGTTTAATTAGACTAAATTCATATGATTCAAAATTCCTCTCATTTAATGAAAACATAATTTTGTTTGTAGCCATATATCGGTGCCAATAAATCTGATAATAATTATGAAGTGTCTTACATTTTCATTCAAATAAAAATATAAACAGCTATTTAAATAAAAAGTTGTCTTTCATTATGAAAAGAATGGCAAGAGAGCAAATACCCTTCATTTTCAGTCTGGACAATAGGAAAGCAGTTTTCATTCCGATGGTTACGTACTGCAGGTTAACGTTGCGAGTTTTACAGGCTTTGATTCCTAATTTCATTGAAGACCCAGCGTATAAAGGAAGTGATGCATGCAATATGTTGGGACTTAAGAGTCTTCGCATGGTGTGGTGCGGTAGTTAGGAGGAAGGGGTGTTTTTTCGGGTGTCATCCTGGTCACTCAACCGCCATTTAAATTTTCGAGGCCCATTGCCAATATGTCTCATGTGTTGTTTTCATTGCGACATTAATAAACACTTTTACTATCAGTTTCAGATTATTAATATTCATGTTCAGCTACTTTATTTGAGTGTATTTTTATCTCTATTGTAATTACTTCAGTTTTTGCTTTATTTCTGTTTGTTTTTTTAAAAGTTATGTTTCACATATAATTTGATAACCCCCTCATCATCAGCATTTTAAAATATTTTTTAACATTATTTCAAACAAGTAATCACAAAATATTTCCTTAGTTAAATCATTAAGCAGAAAAATCAATTGTTATGTTAATCACGAGTAATTAATTTACTAAATTTACACATTTAATTCACTGTTATAATCAAATATGTTTTCATGATTGGATATCATTCTTAGGAATTTTTTCGTTAGAGAAAACCTCAATAGTTAACTTTCGAATAATAAATTGAATCCAAAAATAAGTTTCAGTTATTTAGCAAAGTTGTTAGTTATAATCAGTTTATTGAGTCATATATATCAGATCTCTGCCAAAATATTATCATTCTGTCTTACCTGCTTCTAATTACTGCGTGACGATTGGACCGATTTATAAGCAAATAAACATAATTTTGAACTCCATGATTTTCGACAGTTATTATATTTTCTAAAATAGCTGTAATTCGTAGGTCTAGATGTTTCATGATCTGACAAATCGAAATATAATGGAAATTTGCAATGCCAATTATTTTTTCTTTGTATAAACAAAGGTGTCAAAAAATAAAGAGACTTTTACAATTTCTCCTTCAAGGTTTGCCAACAAAGCGTGTCCAGCACTGAATGAGAGGTGGTCGGCACCACTTCTATACAACGAGTCACTTGTCTTACCTAGTTGTTGTTTGGAGTGTAGCAGACAGTTCAACATCACAAATATATTGTCGATTTGCACCAAGGAGGAAAGGACGGTAGTGATTCGCTTTTTGTTTGCGAATGATGTGGTACCTGTGCGCTGGGTATTAGCCTTCCCTTCCGTAATTATTCGTCGTCACACAAAGAAACTCTTCTCTGTTTAAAGAGCTCTATGCATTCGTAAATCTTTTTTCACGTTAAACATCTGTCATCACACTGCACTTGCATGCGGGAAATAATTTTCGCAAATTTCATTCTTACCACAAACAAAAAGAAAATCACCACCCTCATTTTTCTAATTGATGTAGATCGACAGGGGAGCTGCCATATTGAACGGTCTGCTGTTCTTCAACGATTATGAGAGAAGAAGTACATATCTAGAAATGTGGCCGACTACCTCTAATTCATTGTTGGATATTACTGCAGTTACTAAAACTTGAAAATATATAAAAAGTTCCAATTCTCCTTTACTTATTGTCTTTTCATTCTAATTATTTCCCATATTTGAAATGAACTCAGTGGCGCAACAGCCCATGAGGATCAAAGTCTTCTGTACCTATCTCAGTTTATGTGACCTTATGCTCTAGGATGCAAGTGCAGATGTTTCGGTCAAGTGGTCAGTTTGACGTGGAATCCCCAGTATTCAGTTCCCAAACATGCTTGATACTCATTTATAGACCCAGTAAAGGGATGGAAGGCTGAGTTAACTTGCCCATCCCGGGATTTGACCCCCGGAACAGTGGTCTTGAAGCACGATGCACTACAACTGAGCCACTGTGCTTCTATTTTAAATATAAAATTATTTATATTTTTTCATAATATTGTTTAATTAATTAATTTTTTTTTGAAATTGAAATAAATGGGGCATCATCATCGAACAGGGAAATCGTTTTATAGACCCACATAATTTAGTAAAAATTAACATTATTTAAGAATAAGAATTCTAAGAAGTTTAAATTTTAAGCTAATTTTAATAAATTACATATATGATAAACCATTAATTACCGTGAGAAAAATATGAAAAATTACATGAAAAAAGTATTCAGCTATCACCTATTTCTGAAAGACTACTGTGAAAGTTAAATAAAATACCTTATAAATTTGTGTCTTCAATATAAGCCTCAATGAAACGTTTTTTCCGGTTTTCTCTGTCATACCTCATTTTTATTTGTCTGAGCATTAAATCAAGACAGTCTGTAATAACACAAATATACATAAGATCACATCATTAAAATATTATTGTTGTGAACATTCTATTATAAGAATATATGTTTTATTAGTAGACCCTGTTTGTTTCCAAATCCATTTTTTTTATTTAATCTTCTTGAATGCTGAATAAGGTTGAAATTATTGAACATTATGAAAGGCTAGGTAAAGAAAGTATGGGGTTATTCAAAAATTGTTTCAGAAAAAATTTCGATAACACTACAAATTGAATATATAGGAATGGTTTTTATTTTGCTATAAATAAAATAATAATTTATTGTATTGAACCGACAATAAAATAAAAAAAAAATTGAAGAATAATTGTGGGGGGAGCACGCTTGACGGCCTAATGGTGGACCAACACCCTTTATACAAATTTTATCAATGTCCATGCTCATTGCTCAAATTATAGAACTGTTATTTACTCGTACTATGGAGTTCTAGGAGTAAGTATACTTTATGACCAAATACATTTAATATAGCGTCACGAAAGACTTTTTTTTTATGTAGGGAGAGACATTTTTTGTACAAATCTGTCAAATGTAAGGAACGAGTAAAATATAATATGAAATCCATTTTCAATAACAAAGCTCACTAGGAAAAACTCAAAGGCTTATTTAATAACGCAAATATGTGCTATATTATTTACAAAAATCAATGGAAGATACAATCTACTCCAGTAGCTCAGACCGCACCCCTCCCACCCCGGGCCCGCATTCTACGGTTCAAAGTCTTCTGTTCTCGTATCATGCTCTATTACGACGTACAACTTTTTCTTTTAATTTTGTCAATTGCCAGGAGCAAAAAACAATAAAATATTAATTAGTCAATGAACAATTTGCATTAATTAATACAATCTATTATTAATAATAAATATCTAATTAAATTTTGCGTACTATATACATAGGATTATAATCAATCGGAAAAAAATAAAGGGCTTTGAGGGGTTCCAGACCCGAAGAACCTCTCTCCCCTTTTTTGAGTCACTGATCTACTCTGATGTCATTTTATTAGAATAGCTTTCAGTACACTTCCCAGCTCTGAAAAGGATGAGAATGTCTAGATACGAGTTAAAAAGATATGAGCTTTATTGTTACACTAGTTGTCTTCTTTTGCAGGACTTCACTCACTATAATTATTCCCCTCCCCCACGCCATGCAAGTTTTTGATCGCCTTTAGTGTGGCAACTTCACCCCTCATGATCTTATTTCAAGCTCATCTACCTTTTCTTACTTTTTCTTCCAAGTGGTTATTTAAAACTTCCTTTCAATAACCGCACGCAGTTATCTTAGAGGTAACGTGTAATGGACTTAAAAATATTATTCTCTGAATCCTTGTTATTAAAAAATATATCCCTTCTCACCTCGTTCCGTCAAGATGCGGCAGACGGTTGAAAGACGGGCTTTGCTGTCATGGAGATGTGACGTCATTTTCTCTTCGTTTTCCTATGAAAGCGAAACAGAAACTAAATCAACTGGGAGAGTGGTTTCCACCCACCCCTCCACCAGCGTTATTGCGCTGCATTTAATGTGGACTGCTTTTTATTTTTATATGTAACTTCAACAAATTGTTCTCTGTTCAATTTATTATGATGAGTGGATAATAGAGCTATCTCTAAGGTTCCACGTAAATGTATAACCGCTACCGTTACCTTAGCTTTCAGTTTCAATGAAATAGTTTCATTCACATATAAATCATCAGATGAAATTATTTTCAATTAATACACTTTTTGGATAATTTAACAAATTATGTTATATGAGTATAATAAATAAATAAAATAAGTTCCAAGTAGAATATAATTCACAATGTGTTAGCTAATAATTAAAATACGGATTTTTAATATGGAAATAATTCGAAAAAATATAAAAAACAGTATATTAGTGATTTTTCAAATTATTAAATTATGTCCATTAATTTTAATTGAAATATTTTAATACAATGAACTAAATTATATCTTTTTGAAAAAAAAGTTATACAAAAAACAAATAACTTTTTAAATATATATATATATATATATATATATATATATATATATATATATATTTACCAATGTTATGTAAGTTAATATAGGAATGCTGAGAGAGAGAGAGAGATAAAGTGTGTATTATTGTAAATGCTTTGTAATAAAGCATACTGATTATCCAACATAATTAATTAACCATGCTTTTAAAAATGTATGTTTGGTATGATATATATGTTTATTATATTTATCTATATACTTACAAAACTTTACGAATTACCCAGTGTATATACATATTTATATATACGATCATAAATCAAAAATTAAAGGGACTTTTGAAACTTCTCTTTCAAAGATTTGGAAACAGTGCTAGCATCTAGGGGTGAACGAGGGGAAGTTGGTAACAATTATGTACAATATGCGACTCGTCTTGCATCATAGTCATTTGGGGGGCTGCAGAGCATTCCACATAGAAGCTCCATTGTTGATCTGCATCAAGGAAAAAATGAGTACAGTGAATCGCTTTTCATTTGAGACGGTTGTGAAACCTGCAGAAATTACGGTCACACGCAAGCGCAGTATGGGAACAGCTGTTTATCGCGAGTAAGATCTACGATAGGGAAGAAGTGCTCCATGTGACTACGAAAGACCGGGCAAACCATCGACATCAACTAATCAGAGTCGTTGTCTTTGAGAGTATGGTGATGGAAGGAAAAACCAGAATCCAGCTGAAGTATCACATCTTCCTCAAACAAAATAGGATCACCGACTTCCTTTCTTCTTAGTCTAGATCGACAGTAGATCTGACATGTTGAATGGTCTGCTACACCCCCAAATGACTACGAAGAAAGACGAGTGACACGTTGTGCAGAAGTCAGAAGTGTTACCAACTGCCTCTCGTTCAGCCCTAGAACTAGCACAACTGCAAAACCTTGGAAAGAGAAATTGCAAAATCCGCTTTACTTTTCGACTTACCCTCCTATATATATATATATATATATATATATACAGGGTGTCCCAAAACGAACGCATAAACTCTGCACAGCTGGATTCCTCTCGTTGGGAGTATATAAAAACTGCCCAAAAAAGCGTTCCTGTACGATACATAGTTTACGAGAAAAACACGAAAAACCAAAAAGGATGTCACTGCCAGTGCAAAAAAAAAACACTTTATTGAACATGTCAACAGAAGTATATGCACAATTAAAGGCAGATGTTCAAAGTGTCCACAGAGTCAGGCTTGAGCACGCCGTGGAATGGCTGTCATCACATGTCGCAGCAGCGCAGGGTCCACCGATGTGCAAGCAGCATGCAGACAAGCATTTGTGTTGTCACTAAGTCTCGATACACCAGTTCCTTGAGATGGCTCCATAGGAAAAAATCCAACGGTGTAAGATCTGGCGAAAGTGGAGGCCATAGAACAGGACCCTGACGTCCGATCCAATGGCCGGGGTATGCGATGTCCTGCCAATCACGTAGAGGAGCACAAAAATGCGCCGGAGCCCCATCATTCTGAAACCAAAGTCTCTGTATTGATGCTAATGGTATGACATCGAGGAACATAGTTAAGACCTCATTGAGATACTCCATGACGCATGACGCAAAATTATCGTCTGTAAAGTTATGCAAATACTGTTGTTGATATGTCCAATAAAGTGTTTTCTTGCACCGGCAGTGATATCATACTTTGTTTTTCGCAGTTTTCTCGTGAACTATGGATGGTACAGGTACGCTTCTTTGGGCAGTTTTTATGTACTCCCAACGAGGAATGTAGCTGTTCAGAGTTTATGCGGTCGTTTTGGAACATGGAATATATATATACATATATATATATATATATATATACGATTACTACTGTTTTTTCCTTTAATTATTTAATTCTGTACATATTTATAAAGATGTAATCTAAATCGTTTGAAAGTGAAACAGTAGGATGAATACGGATACATAGTTTTATTTACAAATTTTATCTAGAAATGAATGATGTTTAACTTTTTTCTTTAATTTCCTTGTTGGAAATGCTAAGAGTATAATCAAGATGAATCGGATGTTCTTTATAGAATCATGGATTTTTGAGAAATTATGCTATAGAAATGAGGAATGTGAAGTCTTTAAAATATGAGACATGTTTTAGTCCTAGCAAACTTATACAAAATACTGGATGTCCAAAAAGTATGGCTACAGTTTCAAATATTAATTACAAAATAACAAGAAAAATATTTACCTTACGGTTTAAAACATAAAATATTCCCTTTGTCATCGAATAATCTAAAAAGATCTGTAAGATTATAAAAAAAATACATTACATTTTTCCATGCATAGAACTTGTCTTGTATCGCAATATTCTAAATATATAAATCATTCCTTTATGACCATCATGCAAATATAAATTATATGAGCATTAATTTATTTAAATTAGAAGCAGAGAAAGCACAACACAGAATATGAAAAAATAATATTATGACAGGAAGAAAAGACTAACGAGCCATAATTTTAAAAATTATTACCGAGCTAAACAACTTCCTGAGATTTATAAAGCTGGTAAGCAACTAAAAGGATCAAACAAGTCCGCCAAAGTGACATTGAGAGAATTTCTACAAAAAAGTGTAAAAATATACCAGATAATTTGGAACGTTCAAAAATAATAAATTAGCAGCAATAAAGATTGTTTTTTGCGGCAACATTGTTTAAGTTCTTCCTCAAATAAAGCGAGTTTTTCACTTTAATCTCTTTTGGGACAAAACATGCATTTCAGTGTTGAATTTATTAATTGTTTTTGGTTTATTTAAAATAATCTCATAACTAATTATGCAGGATAAAAAGTATTTTTTCAGTGATCAGTAATAAAATAATAATGGAGATTATATACATAAACATATACTCTTGGAATAAATAATGTATTTTCGAACTTTTTGTTAAAAAATATTTTAGTTCACGCAAAAAAATTGTTTTGATTCAGGAATAATCTTTAGGGTGAATTAATTGAATTGTTTATGATAAAAATGTTTCTAAATAGAAGTTACATTACACTTATTTAAATAAAAAGTTTTGTTAAAAGATTTGAAACATACGAAATGTTTCTATGCAGTGTCTTAAAAAAACACTTGAAAATTTAACGATAATAATATATAAGCCAAGCTTTTTTTTTTTTCTTACAATTTATCCAATTAATTTATTTTACATGAAAATGTAACTGAAATTACTTTGATATCCGGACAAAATTTTTCTGGGAAATATTATTTTCTGCATAAAGCATCGCTTATGCATTGTGAAAATGACTATCAAAAATAAATTATATATGAATATATTATATAAATGTTGTAGAGCATATATTTTTTTTGCGTTATTTTTCTTTAAAACAATTCCACTTAAAATGGTGACGTCCACTTCTATAGAACGATAATTTTAAAAAAAAATAATTTTTGTGAGACTTAAAAGAACAAAGTCAAACATTTATCATTAATATTATTATTAAAATTTTTTTTATTTGTATTGCTCTTAATTAAATTGCTTGATTAGCTTCATTGTTTAAAATGGTTAATAGTATACTTTTATTATTATTTAAAAAAAAAAAAATTGAATTTTCTTTTTGTATAGTTCAATAATACTTGATTAATATCAGTCATTTAAAATAATCTAACTTATAGTAATTATTGATGAGTATTCAGCCAATTAGGAACATATTTTGAGTAAGCATATTTCAACTCAAAAATTAGAACTGTCTTTTTCAATGAAAACTCCAAATATGTTATATAAAAGTTTGATTTGTATAAATGCATCACGTAATTAGTTTGTAATAACAGACATTTTAATTTTCAATATATCAGTAATTTGAAAAAAAAATGAGAGCAGTGTTTGTAGCACGAACTGATTTACGAATTATTCAAAGTACTTTATACATCAGCGTTTCTCAAACTGTGGGGTGCGTCTTTCTAGGGGGCATGAGAATTGCGGAAAGTCGAAAACAAAAGATTATTTAAAAATACTATTAATATAAAGAAAGAAAGCAAAACCAAATATAACATTCTGACATTATAAAAAATAAAATACACTTTTACGATGTTATAATTATCTTATAAATGTAACAATACTGCAAAATGTATTTGATAATTAATTTTACAATACTAAGTTTAGGACATGTTTAATAATTACCAGTGACCCCATGGGCTTGTCATGTTTTAAATTATATACAAAATTTAATACTTATCGTGATAATATGTACAATTTCTAATTTAAGCTGTATTGTAGCTTTATCGTCAGAATACATTATTATTGCATTCAATATATGATCATTGTATGAAGAGAGGGCGGGGGACGATGAAAATATTGATTGCAAAACTGAGTCGTAATTATTGAAAGTTTGAGAAGCAGTGTTATACACAGATAATTAAATACAAATTTTTTCAAGATCAATCAATAAAACAATTCCTGGCTTCATGAATTAAAATTTATAGTTTACGTATAAAGTGGCTTAGCATCGCTTACATTATTTAAATGGAAAACATTTTTTAATAAATTTCAATTAAATTTTATATTAGTAGATACATTGCATCCATTATTCAAATCCATAGATCAATCAGCATAAAGGCTGTTACACTGTATCTTAAAAATGCCCAACGCTTTGTATTTTCAAATACATTGTACTTAGAAGAATAAAGAACGTCACGCAAATAAAAAAACAAACAAACAAACAAAAAACATACAAATCGTTAAGAAGAACTGAGCAAATCTTTTTGCAATAAGAATATTAAAATAAAAAAAAGTCATTTGTTTAATATTTCTTACTGAGGAATTTAAAAATATTGGTTTTGCATTTGTTAAAACTCTTTGGGTTATTTGGGTTTGCAACATTAGTAAAATACTCAGTACAGTATTAATGTTTTGCACGCTATTCATGGCATTTACGCTAACCATTAATAGTCGAGATCATTTTCACAAGTGTGAGAAAAACGAATAACAAATTTTATTACTTTCAGCACGCAAAGTGCCTCTATCTGAAAGAAAAATAATATAAAGAAAGTGAAATGTGTAAACAACAATTACATAAAATGCAACAAAAGTTCTTTACAGATAAATCAAATAAATACTTTTATCGGTGCCACTACAGTGAGAAAAACATAATAAGGTATCAAACAAACCACAACTTACCAACTTACTAAATTTATAATTTGTGAATATCAAAAGATATTTTCCCTTTATATGCATAAAAGCTACAGCTTTGCTTGAAAAAACGGTGCAATATTTTGTAAAAAGTTTTTTGAAAGTTTTAAATACTGACACCATGATTTTTTTTGTGAGAAAAAACAAATGATCAAAAGTAGAGCAAATAACAAAACACGATTATTTTTATTAAAAAAAATAATAATTATACAGGTAATTCATATTTTTACAATTAAACATAGAAATATTTAAACCTAAAAATTTAAGACTAAAGACTTTGAAATAATATAAAAACTTTCAAAACGTAGTTTTCAATATAACGTTTAAAAAAAGCTAAATTGTGAAATATTCAAAAAGTTTTTTAGAATGTCTTAGATATGATGAACGCTGCCAATATTCTTTAGAGTAAATACCTTTGCAATAGATTTTATTAATAGTAATATTCTTATATATATATATATATATATATAAATCCCTGAGGGTTTTGATGAAATCCCTAATTTTTAATCGTTTCCCTGTGACATATATACAGTAAAATTCGGCGTAAGACGCTCACCCATACTTTTAAGATGCTTTTTTATAATTCTCAGGTTCATTCGCCGTATAGCATGAACCCCAGTTTTACGAAGAAACCTGATATAAACGTTTGTAATGCTTTATTGAATATATTATTGGAGAAGTCACTGGATATATTATCCCAGATTTTGAGGAAAATAGTATACTTCTAGAACTACAACTATTTAAGTTCTTTAGGCATGTCATTTCTTTTAAATAAACAGTATTTCGATGTAAATAGATGTCTATTTTTTTATGCTCATCTCTCTTTATTTTTGAAGCGATCATTTTTGTACAAGGCGTATAACGCGCCCCCATGAATTTCGATCTTATTTTTTGCGTTAAAAGTGAGCGTTATACACCGCATTTTTGGGTGTATATATTATATATATACATAATAAAATAAGTATAGACAAATTGTAAATCCTAAAAAGCAAAATATGGATGAAAATGGATTTGAAAACCTATATAAACCCGCCAAAATATAAGTGGACACATAAAAAAGACAATAAACCAAAATGGAAAACTATTGTGTTTTTAAAATTTTTTACTATTTTAAGATAGGGACGTAGGGTTAAGTTTTATTTACAGTATCCAACCTCTGTCTACTGCAGAAAATTTCGACAAGATAGCGCAGAAAAAAAGTGAAGAAAAAGCGTGGAAAGAAAAATGAAGTTAAGCCTAAAAAAATTAGATGTTAACTATAGTACTACCTTAAGCAAAACAAAAGAAGAAAAAACTGAAATAAGTGATTAAAAATTGTGCACTGTTACAAACTGAAACAATTAATAAACCGATATTTTGATAATATTTTCCAGAGCCAGAATTCTTATTATCAGAAATTATTATATAAAATATTTTATACATATATATCCTCAATAATACGCTTTTAAAATCATTGCAGTGTTGATGGAGGAATAGAAAACACTCTTTTTTCAAGTATCCCTACAGAAAAATATCTGACGGTTTCAGGTCATATAACCGTGCTGGCCATTATAAGCAAACACCATACCCGATGACTTGTAGTTAGAATGTGTCTCGAATGTTCTGTGTGATAATTGATACCTTGTGGGGCGGGTCATTGTCTTGTTGGAACCCAACAATTCGGGAACCACTCAACGGCACATCCTCTAGAACAAAGGTTCCCAAACTTTTTTGTCTCATAGACCCCTTGCCATGTTTTATGATTTGGGTAGGCCCCTGTTTATCTAACATTGCATTTTTACAATTTTGCAAATTTAAATGTATTTTTGACAGCTGGTACAGATCTACTTACTTTAAGCGATTTAAATTTCTAACTCAAGTGAAGTATAATGTTTAAAACTGAAGAAAAACACGTTAATTAAATTAAAATTTAATTAATACATAAAATAACTGATCAACAAACAAATGCTATTAAACGAAGGAATAAATCTGGTGCTTCAATAACAATTTTTCAACTTTGGAATCAATCGTGTCAGGTTTAACGCTAAATATCCTTGGTTATTAGTGTCCAGACCTTGTTTCCCCCCTTTCTTTTTTTGTTTTGGAGATTGGCAATCACGCTGAAACTCCTTCTCACTAGAAAAAGAAATTAAAAATATTTTCTCACGATATTCCATAATTCGTGATAAACAACATGTCTTTTTAAAGCCGAAATTACGGACGTGGTTCTTGTTTTAATAAATTTTATGCTGTCATTTTGTACCTGCAAATTAACCTTATTAAAAGTAGTAAATAAATCTTTTAAATAGGAAAAATCTGGTTTCCACTTGAATAAATTTTCTTTTAAAATTAAAATCATAATTTGGTTTAATGAGAGTCACCATCATAGACCCCCATTTACACCTCATGGACCCCCAAATTATTTTTTCGCTGATGTGGACCCCTTGCAGGTTGTCATAGACCCCTGGGGGTCCATATGGACCATTTTGGGAATCACTGCTCTAGAAAATAGGATAGTATGTCCTTCTG
>BMAV01012829.1:126024-165748 GCA_019973955.1 Trichonephila inaurata madagascariensis
TAGGCAACTTTGCTATACCTAAATCCAACTTTTATGACTATAACTCTTGTTATTCATAAATTATTACGGTGACAACGGACTTTGGCGTGCACAGTGTATAAAGAAAATTTATCCTTTTTTTCAATATTTGACACGGCTTGAAATATTAAATGTCTATAGGCTGTATTGCAATATGATTTTTTTTAAAATCACTCGTTTCTTAAAACTGATCGTAAAAATATATCTTTTTAGATAAATAAGTAGTTAGTGGTATAAAAGTAAATTTTCCATTTTACTCATGAAAATACTTATCAATTATACTTTTATCAAAATTCGCAACTAAATTCGTAAAGTAATATATAATAATATGCTTTTTTATGTATACATATATCAGATCATTACGAATGAATTAATAAAATAAAATACAGCAACATATAAGTATTTGAAAGAAAACAAACATAATAATATTAATTTCAATTTCAATTAATTTTCATAGTGATTCATAAAGTGAAACCTTATATTCACATTAAAATATTTCGAAGTATAAAATACATATTAAAAAGTAATACGATTCTGAAACAATTTTGATTCTTACTTTGTAATACAAATGCATTAGTATATCGTTCTTTTAGTTACAGAATAAGAAATTTATGGATTATTTATTTCATTCACCTTTACTGCCTGATATCAATACTGCACATATACTGTAGGTATTTGAATTAGTAATACTGCAGGTGTTTCAATAAACACATTTTAAAAAATAGTATTAAAACCTTGTAGCATATTGAAGATGTAAATAAATGAAACGAATGGAGGCCAGTTGTCTTGTACAAAATTGTTCAGTATCGCGTGTCTTAGATAGTGTTAAAAATGTATTAATCAAATGGCAGAATTAAAAGTTAAACAATCCTAAATTAAATTGGAAGAATAGGAAAACTACTTTTTCAGAAAACTATATATGAAAGGATTTTTTTTTTTAACAAAACAGGTTTTGGAAATAAATAAAATTTTCAAACCCTGCCTGGGATTTATTTGATGTACAACTAAATCTTAAATATAAAAGTAGGAGTGTTAATTTATTAAAGTAGATAGACGATTGACGGAAATTAATTTAAACTCATTCAAATTGCAGATTATAACAACATAAGATAGTTTTTCCAACCGTTTATGTAAAATTTTTTGTAAGCATAACTATATTGCTCTTTCTGTAATCAGTGTTAAGTACTGCAAATAGTAAGCATTTAATCCAGTCTATTATACAGTTTGCGAGTTAAACTTCCAAAAACCTTTAGTTCCTTTTTTTTTAATAAAAAAAGATGGATTTTTGTAAATCTCTACAATTTCATTTCAATTTATAATCTTCATTATCTAGATCATTGCAACTAAAAAATGTCTCACGAATAATAATTAGTGTTTCGCAGGAGGATTTTCGAGCATTAACCACTTCAGGGATTCCTAGTTTTTACTGTTAGAATTATTCCCGTGAAAAAAAAATATCTTAAATTATAATGTAGATGTGTATGTATATTCCATACTTGAAAATTCTGCTCATCAGAAAATGGATATTAATGCTTTTTTACAATGAAATTGATTTTTTTATTGACATGACAAATATCATCTGTTAATGCCTCAAAGAAGTGTTATAAGAGTGGAATGCTAATATCGTAATAGAATACGAATACATACACAGATTGCTTAGGTAGTTCTAAAGTAACAATATATATATATACAAGAGGTAAATATTTATTATTTGAATATATATATATATGTGTGTGTGTGTGTGTTTATAGAATTGTTTGTCAATAGATATAAAAATAAATACATAATTTCAGTTTTAAATATCTTAATTTTTAAAAGTTAACCGTATCCATGTGACATACAAGCATAAGAATAAAAATTAAGGAAAAATATACACATCACATTAGCTTAGTTTCTACTGATTTAGTGTTTAATTTCTGATGATGCAGATCTTGATTCCCATATAATGTAAATTGGTTGAAAAAAATTAAAGTTAATTGAAGATCAAGTAAGTTCTTTAAACATACTTTCTAAAGATTTGTATAGTTTAGTAGGGATTGCATTCCATAATATAAAAACAAACAAAAAAATTACAAACCATGCAGTTATCCGAAAGGGTCAAAAAAAAGTAGAAAAATTATTCGCGTAATGAAAACCAAATGCTAACGTTATGACATAAATTAAATGTTTTGTCTAAGAAATAAAGCTACTACAACAAGTAAAACATAAGCACACAATCAGTAATTAATTTCCCCACATCAGTCTCTGGTTCAAGATTCTGTGTAACTAGGATGTGCTGACTCATAATGTAGGTAGATATTGTATTGGGGATTGCTTAACTGGACGTTGTCTTGCAGAAATGTTACTCCAGAGTTCAGTGAATGCAAGAGCTATGCTACAGTATGCAGGATCTCTTTGAAGTACCTCCACAATCTGCGAAGTTGTTACAAATCCCATCGAAAAGGTAAGTATATTAAAAGAAACGGCCTTCAATGCGGTTACTCTTGATGTTGTGGCTGTTTGGTGGAAGACAGTTGGGTAAATATCCCATTGCTGTCCGAAAAATCACCGGACGTCTTCGTGGGTCATCAGATAATATGAAGTAGGTCACATCGCTGTAAACAATTTCACTTCCTCCAGTTCATAAACTTTTTGATCGAATGCGTTTGAGTTACCTATTGGTATGCAATGATGAGAAGTACTTGATGCGCTTTGACCTCCACGACCACAGTTATCATTCTCCGAGTTGCCATTGTTGGTCATTGCATTCACTATCTTCGTGGCATATCCGATCATTTATTAGGACGTTCATAGTCTATCAACAACGATCGGATGATCGCTTTCTGTTATCATCCTATACAAAAAAGAATTATATCTGTGAATCTATTGTACGTAAAATTTTCTCCTTATATAAATGAAATGATAATGCAGAACATTTTTACCTTATTTTTTTTCACGCAGAAAATTTTTTGGTCTATTCGTATCATCTTATCCGTTTATTAAGAGGTTTTGGTACAGTTGTGAGTCAAAAATATTTAAATAGTTAGATTTAATATTAATTTTTATTTTTAATGTAAGTTTAATTTTCTTTTTTTCTAAATTTAAATTTCATTTTGTCCTATTTTGAGGTCAAAAGAAATTTGCACTTAACAATTTTGTATAAGACAGCGCAGACTATTTAAAACTATTTAATGAAATCTCTAACACATAAGCCTAACAAAAGAAAAAATAGTGAGTTTCCGTATATAAAAAAACAAGAAAAAGGAATTTAATCAATTCGTATGCTAAGTATGTATTATATTATGTTTTTGGTGTTACTTTGGTTTAATTCATAATTTTGAATTCATTTTTTAATTTTTTTTTCAAAATAATTGATAATATAGATACCCTTGATGGCTAATCTGTACTTTGGAAATCGTAGTGTAAATTTAATTTTTTTTTATCATTAAATCTCTTTTCTTGGATAAAAATGAAATATTTTATACCCAAATGGTCTTGCATACCACTTGAAACTTTTGCTTATACTGTTATGTTAATTTAACAGTTCTCTTCAAACATTTTCTTTATTATATTTTATCAGCTATCAGTGCCAGTAAGACGCTCCTTTGGGATCACATTAACTGTGAAAGAAAAATTCCTTATTTATAGTTAACATTCAAAGCATTTATGTTAGTTAAAATTTTTTAACTATTTGTTTAACCATGTTATAAATATTAAACGGTATTCATGATATCATGTTCCAGATAATGTTTTCTCATCCTCAGAGAGATGATATTAGCATTTGAATCATTGAACAAAAAAATCTAAAATTTTTTGAAAGGACTTTTAAAAAAAGGTACTAAGGAAATTTAAATAATTTCCTCATAACTATCACCACGTTTTTAGTAAGGTACTATGAGATTTATTCATAGAATTATATCACATAAGCAAAATGATTAGAAAACTAAAAGCGAAATTAATAAATCTAAAAAAATATTTATATCTATTTCCATTAAATTTAGTTCATATTTGCTATAAAAGGTATAACGGATTGAAGGTATAGAACAATCATGCAATATCTACAATAATGACTTTTGTTTAATTCAATTTCGTTTACCATCTAATTTATATTGCATGACACCACAAAATTAAGCTGATTGCTATACATATTTCCACTAATAAATATCATACAAAAAATGAAGAAAAATAAATTGACTCGATAGGATGTTTGATTGACAATTATACCACAATACAAAATCTGTTTATTTTAGAAAAGGATTAAGCAATAAAAGAGGTAAACAGTAATATCTCTCTAATAATTTTGATGCAGGGAAGTACAATGCATATAACTATAATCATGCATAATAATGCTCGTAGTATTGTAGCTCATTAAGTTGCTTTTATGTGTACGTACAAATAAAAACACCCGAATTCTATCAAATCTACCTAGAGTAAACCAAAAATTAATAATCATTAATTAAATTTTCTATGAGGAAATGAACTATAATGATTGTAAAAAGTATTATTAAGGATAGAGCCATTATTAATGTTTTATTTCAAAAGGCATTTGATAAAATAACTCTCTTAAAAGCCTGCGAGAATAAAATTACATTTCAAAATATAATATTCCGTATTTATTTGTTTGAGTCATATTTCTAGTGTAATAGCAAATTTGTTCTTTTTTTTTATTTTTAGGAATTGTTATCTTCGTAATCGTTATGCTCAATCGTATTTCGTTGGAAATGAACAATATTATTTGTACAGTAGAAAAAAGGAACTCGCTGTGATTTTCAGTAAAGTTAAGCTTACATTTTATTTTGAATTTTAAAACAATCTTGTAAAGCAAATTTAGAAATTTGGAATAAAATTTTCAAAAAGTTTAAAAAATGGATCGTTAATTTCTACTGTTTTGTTATTTAAATTAAATATAATGCTAACTAAGAATATTTTGTCTTCAAATATCTCTTATTAAATAATTTCTGATATATTTAATGCATATTATTTATGTATATCTAAGATATTAATATGTAATTTAAGTTTGTATACAGCAGTATTAAATTCAAAATAAAGTGATATCTGAATACATTAAATTTATTAATAGTATTTGAAGTAATTTTATTGTTAACATAAATTTACATACATAACTCTGAAATCAGATATATTTAAAGTTCCATTTTTAAATTGACCATAAGAATATAATTCAAGTATCAATGTTACATAACAAGATATTTATTAGCATAATATGGTGTCATAGTTGTTAAACACACATGAAAAAATATTCAGAAATATGCTTTAAAATTCGAGTATGTATTCACAGAACACTATTTGGGATTATGAATAGTTTTTCATAAAAAATGAATTATTTATTATCCGATTGAATTGTTTCATGCTGTTTTTTGCATCACTTTAGATACGATTGAAATAATTTAAAACTTAATTGTAAAATTGGTCATTTGCATCACACATTATTCATTTATTATGTGGCAACATATATATATATATATATATATATATATATAACGTGTTATAAATTGTATTGGCTTATGAAGTATTAATCATATTTATGAATATTAAAAATGAATTTAAATATAATATTAATGGACTGTTAAGAATTTTCTCTCATCTAAAAATAATGCATTTGCTTACAGAAAAAATAATTTAAAAGTTTTCATTTGGAACTTTACCGATGTAATTAGGCATTTTCTCTGCGACATATTTTATATATAGGAAGTAGTAAAGTTCAGCAAAATTATTATTCAATTTATAAATTTATCATTCATTAAAAAAGGAAAATTCAGATAATATAGACATAATAAATATTTGTATTGAAAGATATATATATATATATATGTGTGTGTGTGTGTGTGTGTGATCAGGCGTACTCAAAATAAAATGTAATAGAAGATTTCATTTAAATATTTCTTTTTGATTCCATCATGCATTTATTATTTGCCTTCTATTGTAATAAATATTGAAAAGAAAAGTACATCTGAATTGGATAAATGTAAAATGATTATTTTATTGAACTAAGAGTTCAAAAGCTATTTTTATATTTAAAGATAATGTATTTGTCCAGTTTTTTAAGTACAAAAAAAAGGTAAAATTTGACAAATAATATATTCCATCTAGTGCATAATTTGAAATTTTTAGTGAAATACCAGATTTTTATATTGACTGTATATATTTTAAGAGTACATGCTGTTATCAGAAAATATAGCAGCTATGTTATTTCCTTTTATTCTTGATCTCTTCAATATAAATAGAACACTTCTACTTTAAATTCAAAACGATTAAAATGGAATAATAGTTAATACGAAATGATTTAAAGGGACATTTTTTTAATTATATCCGTATTTCGCTCTCTTCAGCTCCTACGCACGAAACAGAAAAATGAGTTTAAACATTAGCATCTCAGAATTAAAAATTTATATGTGTAAAATTAAATTTCCTATGCACCATCTTTCAGAACAAAATTGTATTTCACTTATCAGATATAATTTCAGAGTCATCTAACTTCATTTGAAATTAAATCGAATAAGCTTCAGTGCCTAAGGATTAATTCATTAGGTCCTAGCCAGTCCAAATGCGCTTCCTTCAGTACAACCCATCATTACCAAACAGTCAGATATCGCCAAGAGCGATTCAGAATTTTACTCCATTAGAGGAGTATTCCATATTCCCACGCGTCTGTCATACCTAATGATGCTACCATTTCATGTGTGCAGTATTTAACTCATTCGACTGATTCAATTTACCGTTCAGGGGAGGTGGCTGTGCCATGTGATGCAGGAAACGCGTAGAAGCGAAATTTGATTGATTAATATTAGGTTAAGTGATTTCTTTCGACTGCAAGCAAATGTGACATAGAATATAATCAACAAGAAAACACTAGGGCCTGAGTAGGATATCAATAACTAATAATATAAAGGTAATTAGTTTTACCCTTTCTTGGTTCCTGTTAATGGAGCAAAATCATTAAAATTTATCGTCTTAATTAACTTTTCTTCTTTGTGAGTTAGGCCCGAGTGTCAAACTCTCAATTTTGTGGTGTGTCGAATTTTATTATATGGAGTCTTTCTCTCTTGAGTTTTGTTATTCGCCACCCTGTAGGTCATAGAGTAATCTCGTTAACGATATTTAATGAACATATTCAGGAGTCTGGACATCATATATTGAATATTTATGAACATTACTTTAAAACGTAATGTTCATAAAGGGAGCATTACACAAAATACTCTTTTAGCATTTTGAATTGTAATGAAATTTACATTTAAAGTACCATAAAACTGGTCTATAACGTGCACTTTTAACACAAAAAATAAGATGGAAATTTAAGGGTGCACATTATACGCCGTGTGTAAAAATGACAGCTATAAAAATAAAAATAAAACAATGAGCGCAGAAAAAATTAAACTTCTAAATATATTGAAACACAGTTTATTTTAAAGAAATGACTTTCCTTATGAACTTAAAGCAGCGTTTCTGAAACTAGGGGCCACGTCCCCCTAGGGGGGATTACGAAGTAGGCGCGAGCATATCGAAAAGTCAAAAACATAAGATTATTTAAACAAAAATTATTAATTTACTAAGAATAAACAAATAAAATACATTTGAACACAAAAAAATATAAAATACACATTTACACTCATATAACACACTTATAAATATATCATTATTGCACATTGTATTTTATAATTAATTTAACAATACTAAGTTAATAACAAGTTTAATAATTACCAGGGATCCCATGGACTTGTGTGTCATATATACAATTTTAACGAAAATCAACATTTATCTTGATAATTTGTATGGCTTATAATTAATCCCGAAACTGCCGATTACAAGTTATTGGATTCGCTCCCCAATGCCACAGTTTTCCACGTAGGCGTGAGTATGTAATGTATTAAGGGGGGAGTGAAAAGAAATAAGTAAATAAAACCTTCTCTGAAATAAGTAAATCATTCGCAAACACTGTCAAGCTGCTTTTATTATATTTCAAAGGTATCGGAATAACTTTATGAATAGCAGTGCACACAGAAGATTGTAGTTTGGAAAGACGTATATATACGTCCAGATCATTTAACCCTTTGGCTGAGTGAGAAGTTTATATACATCGGTGGCACTTAAGAGGTTAAAGTCTTATTGTATTTTCAGTGTCAAGGTATAGTATTATTGAATTCAATATATTGTTATTGTATGGAGGGAGGAGGGCGCGATGAAAATTATCATTGAATATTGGGTCACAAATATTGAAAGTTGGAGAAGCACTGACTTAAAGGGTTGTAGCTCTATAGAAATAAACTATTTATTCAAAGGCTTTGAATAATACATCAAATAAGTGATTTCAAAACACAATATCATTGCACATGAACATTCCAGGTTTCTATGCAAAAAAGGGGTGTGTATTATACAGCGAATGTATCTTAAAATTATAAAAAACAGCTTGAAAGTATAGGTGCGAGTTGTACGCCGAATTTTACGTTATGCATAATTTTTCATAATATTTTGCTGGTTGTAGATAAGTTTTCTCTCGGCCAGAATATTTATAAGCAAATAATTTTGTCCAAACATATTCATACATTAATTAAATTATTTCTCATAAAATGTATTGGTGTCTATGTGGTATGTTTCATCCTTAGTTATTATAACTCAAGTTATTACTTTATTGCTATTTTACCTTTGAGATATATTCTAGTTCTTTGTGGTCGTTGTAGCTAGTGATTATTTTCACGAACTCGTGATTAAGTTCATCGAGTCATTGTGCCACTGAAAACACGCCGTTTGGAGGGAAACATGCATGTGGTATCTATCATTTAAATGTCCTCTTGTTGGTGTGGTAATTAGAAAAGAATGCCGCCAATCCAGATGTCATCTTTGTCACCTGGCCGATGTTCAGAATTACGAGGTTCGTCTCCAGCAGCCCTCGTGTTGCTGTGTAATGCAGAATTATTGTAATTATCACTCACTCATCTTCTAAATGTTTCACATATCTATAAAGCAGAAATACTTTATTTAAAAATCCTTTTTTTTTCTGATTATATTCTAATTATGATGTATATATTAATAGACCACAAATGTATGATAATTAAATTTCTTCTAATAATAACTTCATTACGTATATTTTTTTTGTAAAGACTCTTATTCTAACCGCAATTTCCAAGTGCAGCGTAGATGTAGCAAAATTTGCGCAATCTGCTATTTATGCTGGCATGTATTTTTTCCAACTATTTAGCTGTACAATGGGTGTAGTTCCTATTTATGCTTTCATTTATATTTTTATGTTTATAAGTTTATAATTTAATTCTATATTTTAAAATAAAAACCCTTTTATGAACATTTTTTTTTATATTTTAACTTTCAAATTTAGATTTAATATGTGGATTTTAAATACGTAATGAAAGAAAATACGCAATTTTTCAATTCCTACTTTGATAAAATAACTACGCACTGAGATGGTTAATTTCATAGAGCTCTTTCTGTTCAAGTAATACACTTAAATATGTTCTTCGTCCCTTCCTCCTCTATCTGTTCTTGGAATTCATACATACTTTACTTAACCACAATCAACATTATATAAGAATGTTTTTTCCTTACATAAACCTCCACTTTCCCATTGTACCGCATGAATTATTTTCTGTCATCTAAAAGTAATTGTGCCCCGTCAGTCGTTATCTCTCTTTGGTCAGCAGATAGTCATTTGTGATAGGAAAGTTTTCATAAAAAGGTTCAGGGAAGGTGAAATTGCGGGTTACGCTTTAAATCCATTACTATGGTTACTGAGAGTTCTGGTGAGATAAGCAAGCATCCGATTAGCAGGTCGATGATGGATCAAATACTTTTTCAGTACTTTAGATCTGGTTCCACCACTTTTATTTAAAATTCTATATCTAAATTTCAAATTATTCGTATATTCTTATAGTCTAGAGAGATTAAATGAATTCATTTATAGAATGACACAGGAAAGTAATTGAATTCATTTTATGGTAATATTAAAAGATCCTTGCTTTTTCAAATTGCAAACAATGAAAAAATGACTTTTTTTTTATTTCCATATTTATGAATATTTACTTTTTAATACACTCACATTTATCAATATAAATAATTATTTTAAGTAATTAAATGTGAAAACGGCAGATATTTATGCTTAATATAATGCAAACTTACATGCACGCACTGCGCACGTTCTTCCTTTTGTACGGTATCTATTTTGCTTATAATTTTTTTAAGAAAATATACTACATACTTATAAAAATGTGATATTTGTTATACTAAAAATAATCAAAATATCATTATATATATATAAATATTGCTAAAAATTTGTCGCAAGTTAAAACTGCCCTCAGTTTTTATACGAAAATGAATAATTCTGGAAATTCTTGAACACATATTGGAGACAAATTATAAACCGTGTAAAACAGGTATTTGTGTTACACAAGAAACGTTTATTTAATTTATTTATTAAAAAAATAAAAGAAATGTTTCTAATATCATTGTTACACAATTTTATTCTTAATAATACTTAAGCAAAGACTTGCAAAATCATATACGGATCCCCTTGATCTCCTCAATTCTTTGGTGGTCCCTTCCCACACAGGGAAATATGTGACAATAACTTGCAAGCATTCGGAAATTTCTAAGGCATTAGGACCTGAAGTATAATCTTAATTTGGCACAAAATCACGAATTAGGATCGCAAATTCACGTTCCTTAAATAGGAAATACCAATTTTTGCCCTGCACTTCTGGAACCAACTTGGTACCAAAACCATCTTGAAACTGAGTCAGGAGTTTTGCCGGCATTCCTCACCTTCCCTACAAAGGAATGAAACTGATAGGATTAATTTGTAAAATGATGAAACTATATACAACTCTCCGGACATTCCTTTCATTCAACTTGTGGAAATTTTACTTACAAAATAAACTTATTTAATTTTATTTTATGCCTCTGATTTTTTTTATTAAAAGTATTATCAATAATAACATTTTTTTCTGCAAATTACAAAAAAAAAATCTTTTTAGCTCTGTAATTTTATATATATATATATATATATGTATATATTGGCTAGAATACTAAAAAATAATTTACTTCTTTTTAAATTTCTGAAATTTTCAAATCCTTATTTGTTTGCTTTTAAGTGTGTTTATATTGCTAACTTCAAGAGAATCTTTTTGAATTAAATTAGTGTGGTTAAAAAATTTGTTAATTTTCAAAATTTTGCAATTTTCTCTTATACTTTCACTTTCTGAAATATATCTTCACTAATAACAAGTCAGATTTATTGCAGTATTTATACTTTGCCATGTTCTTTTATAACAGAAAAATTGTATTTCCTTCAATGATATTTATGTCAATTTTCAGTGTCTAGAGAGGGACATCATTTAAATTTTTTCCAGTAATCTTTATTTTATTTCTTATGGTATAAGCATTATCATCGCTTACGTCCAATTTTGTTTTATTATGAGATATTCTAGTCTGAAATAGTGCTATTCCTAAAAGCATTGATCCCAGGTATAATATAGAGACCCTGTCGATACGAGTAACTATACATGGAAATTTATTGTTGAGTGTAAAAAATTATCGAAACACGTGTAAGAACAGTGAGATAAAACAAAATATTCCCTAATATAAGGTAAAAGATATCACTATGAATATGCAAAAATAGCATAAAATCATACAGAGCTGAATGCTTTAAAATTAGTTCTAGAAATCAATGAGACCAAGCCTTTTCTAATGTTCATTTAAAAAAGAGGAAGTGGCACATTTGTATGGTTTAAGTTTCAACATTGTAGCATTTTTTGAATGAACCTCTAATAAATCATAAACCTATAGATTTATTCAAACTGTATTTTTTAAAATAAAAAAAGGCAAAATTTTAAATATTTTAATATTACTTGTTCACCTTAACTTTTATAAAAAAAATATGTATTTCTTTCGGATTTAAATCAATAAATTTCCTTTATATGATATGCTACAAAAAAAGCATGTTTCAGTATATTTTTTAATCATACAGATATATATAGGCAACATACTTTTTTTTCTCTCTAATGATGTTGTCTTATACTATTATTTAAATTACGTTTCCTTAAAAAATATTCCGTCGTTTAGATCTTCTATTACATTGATATTAATAAAAAACACAATATTTTTATTGATACAGAATATAAATTTTAATTCGTAGAACAATTATTGGACCTTGTTCAATGAAAAAACTACCAATTTATACTTTTCTGTTTTAGGTATCTCTTTCTCTTGGATTTAAGATTCCGAAATAATGTTTTATTTTATTCTACGTTATATCGTTTTGTGGCTGATGGTTTAGTAGATCGTAAATAGATACAGTGTAACTAACAAGGTTTTTATGTCGATGAGACAATTTCTCGGATACACTCTGAATCTATTTATAGCCAACTGGGAGACCATGATATTCTCAATCAACAAAACTCAAGAGTAAAGTATGGTTTGTTGTACTTGTGATTGGTTAATCCTTCAATAATATTGTCATAAATAGAACAATCTAGTGTTTAAGTTTTTATTTTCCTTCGTGCGGAAGTAAATTACTTCCGATAACAGCTTTTGTCATTTTAGGACCACAAACCCATCGGTGTAATTTTTATGAATGGCGCATTTCTCAAAACTAAAGATTTAAACACAGTTTAAGAGAGAGAATTCCACTCAAAGTTTAAAACCATTGGAAACTTTTGAAGTTTTGTATGAAAAAAGCGCTACTTATACAAGGAGAGAATTATTCAATATGAATTGTTCCCAATTTCTTAAAATTTTTGCTATACAAGCAATAGAGGGCAGTCAATTAATGTAAGGTTCGCACACACACATATAAATCTGAAAAAAAACTGTATAATGGTACATAATTGAGAAAATAGTATTATGATAGTGGTCTAAAATTATCCTTATATAACTATGATTATAACAATAACAAAACTGATTAACAGTAAAAAGCATAATGCATTATTATTAATAGTTTAACTTTTTGAAAGTAATATGAAGATAAATTTATCAATACAGAAAAATATGGAGAAGACAAAACTGTTAGAAGTATATTAATTATCGAAATTCACGCTCAATGAACGCATAAAAAAATAAAAATATAGTAGTGTCTTAATGTTTAAATTATATTTAATTAATAAAAAACGATAAAATCGGGTGTTTGACAACAAGGTTAGGTATATGAAGTGGGAAAATTATTATTCATCTGATGCATTTACAAGTATAAGTTGAAACTAAGTAGACTGGTATAGCTCATAAAAAATTTCATTTACCTTTTTCTCACATTCAATAAATCTTAAGGAAATTTACACATGGACAGCAAATTACAAGCAAATATTTTGTTTAACAAGATTATCTTTATTTTTAGGATTTTACAAATATACTTATTAGGAGAAGTAATTTTGTTGAAAAAAGAGATACGCATTTAACTTGTTCTATGAAAATAATTATGTAATTGAAATATATTTTATATACTTACAGACTTAATTACACAACATAACACTATAAACGAAAAAAAAAAACATTGTATTCTTTAGAAAAAAAAAACTCTTTTCATCAAGAAATAAGTTAAATTATAGTATTTAACCGATGCTATATTAATTCTTTAATGTTTTAAATCACAATATCGTTTTACGATCCACATAAAAATAACATTGGGCATTAAGTTTTCAATATATTATTGTTTCAAGAATCTAGTATATTCTTTTGAAACTTTCCAGTTTGTGAAATTTGAAGAATATAAATGTTTCTAAGACAATGTTGCTTACTTAAAAAAGGGGGTTATTTGAGTTAAATTTGAAGATAATACAGTAAAATAAAAATAAATCCATCAGTTAGTTAAGTTAGAAGTTGCTTTTTTTACTTTGTTCAATCTGGACAAAAATAAACTACAGTTGCATTGGAATAACAATAATGAAATAGGATCCCCTCTAAAAATAAGATTAAATTTCTTAAATTTGCAATTTTTATTAAACGTGAATGAATTTTAACTGTAATTTTCCATGATAATAATAATATTGTAAAGATTTTTATGCGTTTGAAAATCCTCCTTCCCCCTAAAAAAAGTTCAATCTTTTATTAGATTTAAGACTGAAAGAATATAAAAGGATGACAGGTTGTTTGTCACATTTCGTGAATTTATTCTTTTTTTCTTTTCTTTCTTTTTTTCTTTTTACGATTTGTTTATGAACAGTTTAAGTCCTGATGATCCAAAACTAATTATAAAGCTCTGATACAATTATTTCTGATGGAATTTGTTTGTATTCCATAGAATACAAAATAATGAAATCTTACGAAAAAAGTTTCATGCATACAAGTAATAACCTGCCGTAGTATTCATACATTATTTTTTACAAAAATGATGTCCTAAAAGTAATTCAGAAAATTTTATATTGAATCTAGAAATAAATGAAATGTTTAAGTTATTACATCACATAGCATATCAAGTGTAACCTGTTTGTTTATTTTTAAAAAATATTTATTATTAAAAATAATTTTATTTAATAAATATAAAATTTACAGAAAAAAATATTTTATCCTAATTTTCAATAAGATTAAAGTATTTTAGTATACAAAACGTTAGTATATTTATCTTGAATATTCCATACATGATGGTCTAGCTTTGCATTTGCTTCAAACGTAAACTGGAATTATACTGCGCATAAAAAATTAATAAAGAAGTAAAAAAAAACAGTGAATAATTCTATCATGTGGGGATACATTAGGAATTTATATCATATGTTACTCTGTGTATATAAACATGAAAATTTTTATTCTTTTTCTGTCAAACTTTAATATAAATAATATATCTCTACTTGCTTGATATTATTCATGCATATCCTTTATAAATGGTTTTTTATATCAGTACGATAAAGTTCCTAAAAAATAGTAGAAAATAACAAATAACAATAATATAAATGTTACAATCTGTTAAAAGTTATACAAATTATAAATTTGGTTTGAAACTTTAAAATGTATGTTTCATAAGAAATAATTAATACATAGTAAAGATTGTGAAATTTCTTTGTGGTTTAAAAATAAATATTACACAATTGTTTCATTTCAAACAATAACATATCATTCTTTTAAATAGAACACAGTGATTTTGAAATTGCAAGATTTTTCATTCTGTGTTTTATTTGATATCTTATTCATTCATACTTTTCTGCTATAAATAACTAGTATCATTATAACTTCACGATATTTTTGTTACTTTTGCGGCTTTTAGTGTTTCTTCTTCTTTTTTCTTTTTTACACAATTCCATTGTCTGGTCTTTTTTCTCTTTGAGGAAATTTTACTAAGGGAGTTTCAAGAGAGCAAAAGAAGTTCTCCACTAACACTGTAACTCACTCCTTTATTAGATAAGTTTATCTTTAAATCGATTAAATAATTGAATTAGCTTTACTCTGGATAAATGGGTTTATTGTAAATGAGAAGCAGCTTACTCGAAAGCAAAGCTGACGTTCCAAATTGAGAGCTTTTACTTTGATCTAATTAATTTTGTTTAAATATTTGTTATTCGTTAACATGAGATATAATCACACAACAGCAAAACGAGATTAGTTCCTTTTAATGTCTTATTCGTCATTTTTTTTCATTAAATTATAAAATTATAATTTTTTTTATTCCATAAAAAATTACTTAATTTCTACAAAAGTTTGTAATTACATCTTTGATTCCAAAATTCGTGTACATACATTATGGAAAGTAGAATTTTACAATTTATCTAATTAGGTACATACGATAGATTAAATTAATTGACATTTTAATGAAGAAATAATAGCTAAATTATTTCCACTTCACTTCTATTCTGTTTTCCACTTTCAGTTTCAGATGATGGATATACTGTGTAAAAAATTAATACCATAACTATTTACAATAACTTTACTACACATCTCTTGTAAAATTATCAACATCTCATTGATTCCCCCATGTCGAAGTAATAGTTTAAGAACTCATAAGTACGCAACACACATTTTTTTGTACAATGAAGGAAATAAATTCTAATTTTATCCTTTTTCAATAAATGTAATTTTTTTAGATAGTATTCTTTATTATTATTATTATTATTATCTTAATAAATAACATTACCAATTAAATCTATTGAACTTTGAAAACTTGTTTTCAATAAAATGCAATTAAATTCATACCTATGAACTTAAAATGATAGTAATTAGAAATATGAATCAGTGATAAAAAGTATTATATAAAATGTATTTAGAGGAGAAAAAATTTGAATCCTAAGTAAGTAATTACACATACACACTGTGGACATTTCGCATTTTCTGTATTTTTTACAATATTTGTGGATAAATGTTTAACGAGATAATTGATTAAATATCTATTGGCATCTGAAAGACATTATTGAACTCAGCCTTTTCAGTGAAGCAACAGTGAAATAAATGTTTAGAGAACCACCTATACAACGGTTTATCACGTTATTACTAAAAATATATTATAATATTTGGATAAAATATATATTCAAACAATTAAAAATGTATATATATCTAGCAATATTTTTGTTTCAAATGTAAAATAACATTTGAAGCTCAACTATTTAAAATTGATTTCTTTTACTTTCATAAAAAAATATTCACCTTAAAATATGTAAAACATAAAACATATAGTTTACATTCAGTGAATATGAAAACACAATTATAATAAAAAAATCCTATATTTATCTCCACGCTAATTTACAACACGTTTTAATGCTAAACAATCACAGTATTCAATGATATATATGTATTGAAATATATAAAAGGTTTTTCATGCAGACTGAAGACCATAACTAATTACTTTTGAAAGGTTCTAAAATATTAGTAAAAAATTTTTTTTAATTGTCAAGAACGAAGACTAATCCGTAAATATCTAGGCTGACTGATTTAATATAATTTATTAAAGGATACAAATTACAAGAAGAGAATAGGTATTTGACCTTAAACATTTTGTGCTGTGGTCAATTGAAGAAGGGTACTAATTAACTTGTTCCATCTTCTCCCCTGTAATTTCTACATTTAACCTCAACTTCACTTGACATGCAGCAACCATAGTTGTTAAAACTAGCTTGTACTTAGTGAATTGAGTAGACTGACGCACTTATTATATAAGTACTGTATCATTGACAAGGAAGTTTTCGAATTATAATGATAGCATAATTCTGTCGATCTTTAAATATGTACATACGAATTTGAAGTTTCATACTTAACTCGTGTACGAAAACACATAAGCGAATATAGAAAACTAACAAAGCCTTATAATTTCTGGTGGATTATTAATACCAAACACATTTTAACTATTTATATTAATATAAAGTAGTTACTATATAGTATATATAATTAATGTGTTACAACCTTCGATTAATAGCAATACCCATTTGGAGAATATTTATATTTGTTAAGGTATGTATTATAAAGTCCCCCCTGAAAAATTAAATGGCAGTTTTACAGATTGAACCTAACACCTGTATATACTTGTTTGATACTTGAAATACATATGTAATTTGGAATCTGTGAAAGTGTGGAATTCTGTAAAGTAAAAATAAAAAAAAAATAAAAAAAAATAATAAAAAAAAAAAAAATCTAAAAATAAATTTTCTTAGTTTATAAACAGGATAAAAAAAATCACAAATTATTTTATAACAGATGTATGATTATCTTCAAATTTATCAAAAGACGCTAATTTATATATATATATATGCATAAAATAATAATAAATAATAATGTATAATAATAATGTATATATACATTTTTATGCATTATTTCGCTGTCAGTTTTCTCTTTAAAATTATATACATATGCACTGTGTAAAATAAGAAACATTTTCTTTCTTATTGTCCGATTTTTCTTAAAAATTTTCAACATGTATTTTATATTATCAGAGATCCAACAATAAAATATCACAAAATGAAAAGTGTTTAAAAAAAACTAATCATGAATTTTTGTCTAAATAAATAAGACATACATCTATGTATTTGAAGTTAAATTCACAAGATAAATTTATTAATAGTAAATGATCTGGAAGAAAAATAAAATTCTAACTAGCCTTCTGAAATTATGTGGTAGTTCCAAGGAAAAAAAATACGATCAATCAAGTCGAGTTATTTCCGTTTGATAAACTGAATTTCAAATGAAAAATTTTAAATCCCTTTTTTCAACTCAATTTATTAATTTCCAACTGCGAAAGATATTTTCTTTAAAAAAAAAGGAATAAAAAATGTCAAAATGATACTTCATTTAAGAAACCTTTCTCTTTAGCAAAATTTTAAATCGAAGCCTTGTTACTTTCCAAAAACCGATATATGGATGAAGTAAAAAAAAATGAAAGTAATTATTTTCTACTCGAATATCAGAAATAGAGAAAAAAAATAACTTAGAATTAAAAAAAACATAAAAGAAATCGGTGTTCTGAGACACACCACATAAATATATATATATATATATATATATATATATAATTTTTTTTTTACTTCGCTAGAAATTATTTCATGGGGTAATACCATGCATCGCCTTTTGAAACTGGAAAATGTATATAGAAATAAATATTAAAAAAAATATATATCTTCCTACAACGGCAGGAAAAAGTATTGGAAAAATCAAACAACATAACCACATATATCTTTCAGGTATTTTGATTTTGGATGGAATGATAGCAATGTTTTCCTTTTAAAGAATACAAAGAGCAAAAAATAGTTAATAATGTATGGTTAGGAATCTTTAGATAATAGTGTTTAAAAAAATTTAAATTTCAAAAATGTCAATGGTAAGGATATTTAAAATAACATCCTTTATTATTTGTAATTTAAATTATATTATATTCATTTCTACATTCAGATTAATGTAAATATTGCACTGAATAAAATGCAATAAGCAATAAAAAGGAGCAATGCAGTAGAAAAGCAGAAGGAAGCGATATTTTTTATTATTTTTTTTCTTATATCATAAAAATATTACAAATCCATTTTAGTTTGATTTATCGAGTTATTTAAAGTACTCTTTTAAGGAAAAAAAAAAGATTTAAAAGACATCTGAAAAAAAGAAGTAAATTTTTCTTTTCAAAATCATAATTTTTGGGGTGGGGGAGCTTAAATTTGATTATACACGCACGCACACATACGCATATGTATATATATATATATATATATATGTACAATATTGCTAATATTTATTTAAATTCCGCACATATGTTATATATGTTTATAATCACGGAATTTGTTTTGCGACCAAAACATAAAATGCACAAAATATATAATCCACTGTTGTTCATTCTGTAACGAAACAGAAATTAAACGAACCATTGAGATGGAATGACTCTTAAATAAATGCGGCATATTATAATGTAAATGCTTATACTCGAGTGCTAGAACATTACCCTTCAGCTTTTTTCAATTATTTTATTATGTGTTTCAGCTAGTACATATTAAAGGATTTTAATGAATACATCAGTCTTTAAAAAGTGTTGTATGTATTGTATAAAAAGTACATACAGTATTAATACTCAGACAGAAATAAACTTCAAAAATACAGTAATTGCCAAATAAAAAAAAATATTGAAAAAAAATGTTGAAGTTAAAACCCAGCCATCTTAACAGAATGAATATTTATAAGGGTTGGAGACAAAATAGTAGCAAAAGTTAGAAAGGCCAGCCTCGTATCATATCAGAGGAATCATTTTTATTATCATAGAAAAAATTCTTAAATAACCATCCAAGACTACAACCTACTGCCAAATGAAAGACATTTGCCTACGATATCAGCTTCTCCACTTCTGTTGATGTCCCGCAACGATCGACATACTTCTCGAAAAATCACTTTCCGACTGCTGAAAGGAATTCATCTTAGTCGTTGGTTCATTTCAGCGAAGATATCATAATCACCCGAACTCATATCAGTGAGTATGGTGGATGTTTCAGACCTTCCAAGCCTCAACATTTCAGAATATTCGTGAATCCCTTCGTAGCATGATTCAGTGCATTGTTATGAAGGATATTTCGATTTGAAGGCAATAAATAGTGTCGCTTTCCTCCAATTAATGGATGCAGAGAACGTTTTAGGAATTCACTGTAGTAGGCAGCGTTAACTGTCTCTCCCAAACGTACATCATGATACAATATTACACCGTCAATGTCATAAGCAACATTGAACATCAACTTCAGATGACACCGTGTTCCGAGGACACCATCTATGGAAGTGGTAAAACAGTATACGTCCTTTCATCAAAATGCTGTTTCATTTGAATTCGAAGGAGTAAACCCACGTTTTATTCATTGTGACGATCAGCCTAATGTAACTGACACTTTCTCATCGGCAATAATTAATTAACTGGGCATGTGAATAATGGAGCTTACATTGTAAATCCCACATTGCACAGTGTATGAGGCATTCTGTAATTTTGCGATATCCTTGAGTGTTTTATACAAAGGGAAGCGTTTTTTGTGGCTGCTTATGTTAGAAGTTTATTTTCCAGAAGGCCACCGTCTATCAACTTCCAACAAATCAGTGATGAACTGAATTATTTCGTTGTTAACCTGGAGTTTTCCGGAGCAATGATGATCCTGAGTAACTTCCCTCAATTCACAAAATATTTTCATCCAACACGCCGCTTTATGTATGGCAACGCAGCAACTTTCGATAAGCCCCGATATAATTGTTGTACATTATGTCCAAGTACAACTTTGATTTTTATCCACGAGCACTATTCTTACTTTGGTAACATATTTCTATGACACTTTCACATTCGCTTCGTACTTCTAGGCACCTCAAAATAAAATTAAAGCAGAATAACCTATAACCGCTCAACACGTGAGTATCTTTATCATCTCACAGAATGCCAGATTCAACAGGTGTTTATGCTTTAAAATACAAAGTCATTGCCATTGAAAATGAAACAGAAGTAAAAATAATAATTTTACAATTATTTCCAAATGTATTTTTATTTTTAAATCTGAAACCTTTAATTTATTAGATTGTCCGATAAAAGGTTATATATTTTATTTTTAAACAAAATATACTTGAATAATTTATTCCGTTGTTTGAAAAATTGTGTGTATGACATAACAATAAAACATTCAAAACTAGCTAGCGAAATATTTAGAAAAACTGAAGCATAAATATACTTTTTTTGAAAACATAATTATTTGTCTCTATTAACATAGATTTTAACTCGAATTTGGCCTTGGGGGGGGGGAATTAGATGAAATTTTAGCAAAATGAATAGGAGCAAAGCACAAAATTTTAATTTCTGAATTCAATTATTTTATTTGTATAGGAAAAATTGAGGTAGGGAGAAATTATATCATATAAGCAGAAGATTAGCAGATGGAGGAGTTAAATTTCGAAGCCAAAAGTTGTATTGCTGAATTTATGTTGCTTTGAAATGTAGAAAAATTATGTTGAAATCAAATACAGTTTTCACAAATGCAAAGACCAATATGAAACAAATAGTATTTGTTTGCCAAGACTCGAAGTAATTAAATAATTCTGTGATCCAGCCTACTGATTAAAATTTTGGTAGGGATTTACTTTATCCGATGCGATTAATTCAAATTATAAAAGTATACTCAGCTTTAACATGGAGCTTTGAGGCATGGACATGCAGGTTTGAACTCCAGGGAAAAACAATTTATCTATTTCTCCAAGACGACTTCATTTGTAGATTCACAAACTTCAATTTAACTTGCAGATTCTGGCCCAAACAACGTAAAAATTCCAAATGATTTTTAGGCTTAAAAATATCAACTCCAAGCTCTTCTAAAAGTACAATATCATATTATTTTATTCATAATTCATGATTCTTCAAATATAAATCTTTATTTACGTATTCTGATTTCTTCACCAAACAAAGTACGTAAATTATTTAAACGATAAACAAGATCATCAAAGGTTAAATGAAAGAATGTAATTAGGGAAAAATGAGCTGTAATTTAAATGCAGTTCTCCCTTTTTAATATACATTAGCTATATTTTTTTAAGTATTTCTTGCTTTCAATTTATATTTTTAAAAATATAGCAATTTTATTTTATACTTTTTTTTATCTTACTTTTAATTTACCAGAATTTTAAATACACTTTCTATTTTCTCCGTTTAAACATTTGCATCAGTTTTTTCTGGACAGAGTCATTTACTGTAGGGAAGACATGTTTTTTTTCATAATTCCTTATCGGATTTTGAAAATACTATGCGAACAAGAAAATGAAAAGAAAAATGATAATTATCTATTTATTTATGCATATGCTGTTGACACTTAGTAGCAATAGAATTTTTTCTAGAAGCTATATATCACGGATATCGTATTAAAAACAATGTTTGGAAAATTAATTTATGTATGCTCTCTAACATTTAATTTATATTTAAATCATATTCTAATGATATGATTTAAATAGAAAGGAGATAGAGAATAAGGATACTTAATATGTTGTCCATATTTTTAAATCATTAAGATAAATGTACCTTAACCTTTTATAGACTATGTATGAATTTCACTATAAAGCTTCCTTTCATTATCTTATGAAGATATCAAGCTTTCCCAGGTCTAAAATTAGCCTCGTTTACTTCTATGTTAATCTTCAGTATGTCAGAAATCTCTTCACTTGAATCTCTTGAAAACCGTTTGAAGATTATACAAGAATCTTAGCACCCACAACAACCAATATTAGGCCACGAAAGATTACTTCTAAAAGCACAGTTTATGGTATCATCTCCATAAAAGTGAAATAACCGGTGTCTGCAACTGACCATTACACCACCATTTGCCAACGGCAGGATTCAAAACTTAGCAGATGGGAATAATTGTTAACGACTAGGTATAAGCAGGAGTTTCTAGAAAGACTGTTATGTGCAAACATATTCGGGATAAAGATACCAATGTTAGTGTAACGTGTCTATGGCGTTTCTTACATGTATCAGCACTTTACGAGTGTAATTTCTATTTTGACGAGATAATTGCTGTCAATCTGACCTCTGTACGCACAATTCTCATTACGAATTAAATAATTAAATTTTGTAGATTTTTTAACTTTGAAAATATGGTTTATTTTAAACAATAAGGATCTACATAATCTGCTTATGTTACACCAACGTGTCTCAAAATGTAGGGTGCACCTCCCTAGGAAGCGTGATAAAACTATGTAAGGGGTGCGAGCATATCGAGAAGTCGAAAACAAAGGTTTATTTATCAAAAATAATAATTTACTGAAAGGAAGCAAAAACACAAACTTTATTCTGACATAATAAAATACACACACTGATATAATATACTTTCAAATGCACCAGTACTGCGCAATGTAATTGATAGTTGATTTAACAATACTAAGTTCAAAATATATAAGTTAAATGATTTCCGGTAAGCCACATAGACTTGTCATATATAAAATTTTATTCAAACTTAATACTTAACTCTATAATTTGAACGGTTTATAATTAAAGTGGTATTGCAGATTTAGATTCAAAGTATATTATTATTGAATTCAATACATTGTTACTTTTATGCGAGAGGGTGCGAAGAAAAGTATGATTAAAAATATGATATATTGATAACAAATGTTGAAAGTTTGTGAAATACTGTTTTACTCCAATAAAATTTATACGATAAATATCATTATATTGTCATTTCCAATAAAATAAATATAGTACAGCCTGCGCATACGCAATATTTAATCAAATATGCATTCATAATCAGAAGTTAAATATTGAATTTTTACTTTGCATTTTTTAAACTTCAGTAAAACAAAAATAATGATATATTGCTTATGCTTGAAAATGTAATTTATGTATTTCGGTTATAAAAAAAGTAATTGCCTAATGATAAAATATTGTGTAACGCTATAAAATGTAAACGCATTTTCAAATAAGGAAAAATCCAATTATGCTGACGGTGATAGTGATATTTTAAAAGTTTTTAATGTTCTTCTTAGTTCTCCGCTAGAAGTGTCACAAATATACCATGGATAAAAATTTTACTGTAATGAAACACTTATTTTGAATTCAATTTTCTTTAACATTTTTTGAAAATATTCTTCTAAAAGCAGTAATTTAATGCAATTTTCAATCTGCAGCAATCGTACATTACTTTTTTCGGTTATTTCTGTAATGGCATAAGCATAGATTACAACTTTTCTTATTTTATGTTTAAGGTAATTCGATTCAATTTTTACCATACTCTCTCAGGTACATTTTTTCTTTCTTTATCTCAATATGTGCTTTATCTCGTTGTTTCTCGTATATAATTCCTGGGTAAATATTTGCCGCCATCTTGCACTTGTTTGCTGTGCAGTGTTCAACTGATTTAACGGATTTAGACAATCACCTTCTTTTTTCAAAATTTTTTTTTAAAAAAAGGATCATTGTTCTATGGATTGTTTGGGGAGCTCTGCATTGCCTCTGTTGATATCTCTATTACACATCGTTTCTTGCTTTCATAAATGCAAATTTGATCAGCTGAGATTAGCTTAAAGGCTTAGCAGTTACAAAAGAAAAGAACGCAGAAAAAAAATTGCTTTAGTGTAAAAGGGAATATTAAAAACGTACTGCTTAGTCAGATAATGCCAAAATGAAATATAAAGTATAATGTAATTCTCTTTTGAAAGCTAAACTAATGATAGAAGTATTACTTTAGATTTAATAACTACTGCTATGTAAAGTTTATTATTTCGAATATGTTTTAATGTATATTGTGGATCCTTAAAAATTCTGTTTCTCAATCTGATTATTTCTTAACTTGATGTATTATTATTATTCAACATAAAATATTTCAATCGATAGAAAAGATCAGTTTAAAAATTGTTTTTAAAATAATAATAATAATAATACATAACGTTATTATATGTTTTTAATATTTCATTTATCTTTATTATTATTTTTTTATCTCAGCCAAAATATTGTTCTTCTAAATGTTTAATGTCTAATGTGTTCGAAACGTTTCTAAATATTTGTTTCCATTTTGAAAGCATTTAATCAAAGCTAACTATCTACTATCCTAAGTAATTAAATAGAAAAAAAATTATATTTAAGGATTTTGGATAAGAAAGTATTGCGTAAATCCATCCAGTATAAGTTTAAACATTGTAATTAAAAAAGTTCATTAAAAATAAATATGGTTTCAATCAAAATTAATGTGCGACAATAAAAATAAAAGAAACTATATATCTCTCTTTCTCTACGTTAAACAATATGTCTAAACATTCACGTACATATTTTTACAGTTATTTGGATTGTAAATTTATGTACACTTTTACATTCATACATTTTCTTAACATATTTTAATAAGTTAGTCGATGTATGTTGGAATGATCTGTTATTTTGTGTGTTATATTTCTCTTATACAGATATTATATTATTACTAGCTGATTACTTTGTGCATTATTTAACTTGTTTACGCTAAAAAGTTGTTCAATTCTGATTTCATTTTCCCATGAAAAAATTGTTGCAACAGTAAAATTTCTATGTAATGTGTCAATATTTTTCAAATGCAAATTTTAATATTTTTAAAATAAAATATGAAAGCTATATTAACGAGTTTTCATTATTATTGTATAGCCAAATCTTAATTCATATTTTCTGAGCAATTTTTTGAAAATGTATTAATTAGAGGATTGTTTTAATAATTTGTATAATACTTTCAATTCTATAAAAATATGCTATCTAATTATGTTCAATTTCCTAATTTTTCGTTTGCATTACTTTTATGTAAGTAATTGTTCCTACATGTATTTGGTAACAATGATGATTTTAGTTAAGTTAACATTTAGTTTTTAGTTTCATATTTAAACAAGGAATGAGCAATAAGTCGATCGCGATCAATCAGTAAGCCGACAAGAAATTTTGAGGTAACCATCTTTACTAAGACCTGAGACGTACATACTAAAAGAAACATATTTATGGAACACCGATGGAGCTAGACAGAAGAAGCAGCTTTTCACAATCGATGTGTGACTGCATTTACTTAAGCAAATGATTCGATAAATATGTTGGCGACACGTGTACCTTCACTGGAACCACACGATGATGTTTAGCACATCCACTGCCGTCGTAAGATAAGAAAGTAATCACTGCAATAAAAGCCCATTTTTTTTTTTTTTTTTTTTGAAATTTTTCCTTATATGCCAACTAAAGGAGAAAATAAATGTTGATAAAATCTCTTCCCACGACAGCACGAGATTAGCTATTGAAACATCATCCTACATACAGCTCTTCCAACAGGATTGGAATTTTGAGTAAATGTCATGTCCCGCGATAGTGCGGGACTCAGCAAAGAACAAATTATGTACATACGTCGGTTTCAAATTCATTAGTTCACATATGCTCTTTGTTCGCTATATTAAAAATATTCATGCTCCACGGTCTAGAAGTCCCTCGTAATTGTTCAAGCTAACAACTTGATAACTTTGTGTTAGCTGTGTTTTTGTAGTAGACATAGTACTTTAATAAACATAGTTAACATAATCATTTAAAGATGTGCACTTTGTCGAAAATAAGTGTTTAAAAAGAAAAGATAGTTTTAATACAGTATGTCAACACTTACGCCCCAGGGCGGAGCGCAACATCTTAAAAAACAACAGAAGTAACTCGTAATGTGGAAAGGTCCTCGCACTCCTGATTTAAACAAAATCATATATTCTATTATTTATTTACTCAAAATATATCATTGTTGTTCCATAGATATAGACATACCATCTCAGTTACATTCTTAAAGAGAGAAATCTATATATAACTTCTAAATAAAAGTGAAGATATTAGGTTAAATAACAATAACCACACGTTGTTAAGCTGCTTCAATGTTTTTTTGAAGTTAAACATCTTTTTGCGCGTTAGGGAAAAATGATGAGAGTAAATTTTTACGATGCGTGAGCACACCGTCATGGATGCACAGACAAACTGTTGTCTAATAACTTTGGAAGTTACTGAGGCATCTTGGCTATGTGGGTGTCGATCGAATTTGCTCCCCCCCGCATATATTTGATATCTATGTGCTTGTGTTTTGGATAGGGGAGGGCTTGCACACCAAAATATCAGTCCTCTATGTTATTCCTATAGGGTAGGAAATTTTTTAACAAGCCACTTTTTTGGTGCAAGGAGACTGATGTTTGGGGGATCTCCCAAATAATAACTATTGTTATAAACCATATATGTTGGAACGCATCCCTCGGTGCATTCCCCCTTCTACAGCGTTTTGGTCAATCTCTCGGTATCCGAGTCTCACAGTCCATTCGGACCTAGCTCATTTGATCCTTCTCTATCTGCTCTTCCAGTTATTATATTTTCATGCTCATAGGGCTATTTCTTCCATAGTTTTTGATTGTTTTAAACTTTTTAAATTTGTTTAAATTCACAATATCTTGGCTCCTGTTAGAGTCTGATATTTGAGATTTGACCAGCAGCTCCACTCGTCGAGACCCATCCGGTCATCTACTTCATTCCCATTGTGTGTGCAAAGTGAGGGCTTAAACTCTAAGATATCATTCTCCCATGTTAATCCTATTGGGACTGGAAAAAATTTCACCCCCTTAAGGAATTGACCTTGGGACTTGATTTTTGGAGGTTCGCCATATTTTCGTATTAGCGCGAGCTTTACTTGGAATTAGCCCCCTCCGGTTCTCTCCCTACAGGGCTTCCCCAGTATAAACTCGAATCTTATACTACCATGGTCGAGCGCACCGACTGGATTCAATTGTTCTCCCTATGAGTATCCTAGATATTTTTTAGGACACAATAGCTCCATTTCTTCACCCATATTTAACATTTGAAAATTATTTGAATGCTTTAAATTTTTTTAAATCCCGCATAGCTTCCAGAATTTTTGAGCTTCGCTAATGAAACTTGGACCATAGGTTCTCCTAGTTAAGCTCTTTCATCATTTATAATTCGTGTGTAGATAGTGTGGTTAGGGGGGCATTATCACTAAAATTATAATCCCCATGATATTCCTACAGTGTTCAAACTTTTGATGACGTCACGAGAAGGATGAAAGTTTGCGATCTCCTACTACTATCTGTATCGTTGGGATGTACGTGAAAATTTACGTCACAGTTGCTTCCCCTCCCGGGGGAGTTAGTTTTGTTTTCCTTTCCCGAGCTAGCGCCGTCAAATTTGCAACTACATAATCCGAACCAGTTCGAATGGATTCTTCTTCTATTTCCTCACAACCAGGCCGAGGTTCGAGTTGATGGGTACCCTGTTTCTGTTTTATTTAATTGCTTTAATTTTTAAATTCTTTTTAAAATGACCATAACTGGGGGGCTTTTCATGCGGATATCTTCATTTCCTCGGGAACGATTCTCCCCACCGAGACATTCAATATGAAGTCTCATGTGTTACATTCTATTCACCTCATCTCCAGATACAATTTGCCAAAAACCTTTCATGTTATGTGTCCTATTGTCCCAGTGCAGGGGTGTTTAAATTTATTTAAATCATGATTATCTCAGGTTTGGCTGGTCCGATTGACTTACGGTTGGTATCGTTCAACTCTGCTCGAGACCGTCTTTCGTCTTCAGTCAAGCTCAAGAATTTTAGAAAGATTTTTATCTTGTTACGCCAAAGAAGTATAACTTCTTACGGGCGTGCATGAGTACACACACACTTTTTTTTAAAGGAATATGCGACATTAGTCACATTAACCATAAAAATAAATTTAACTTAAATGTTTTCAAAAAGAAAGTCAACTTTATGATCATCTGCAAGTTTATTTCATACTAAAAATAATGTTTGCTTCACCAAGAAATATTTTAATATTTAGCAATTTTTAATCCATATACAAACAACATTTTTGAAGTTATGAATTTAAAGTCGAATTATTTTAGATAATTTCAGAGAAATCGAATTGGCTACAGAATTAAATACTTATTTCTTAACTATACTATACTTTTACAGCATTTGGTACACACAAATATTATCACTCATTTCATTTAATATTTCACTCTAAGTTGGATAATTTAAATAATTAAATATATTTAAAATATATAACTTTTATTAATGATTATACATAACGGTAATGTGACATTTTAAATTACTGGAGAAATATTTTATTACTTATATTTGATCTTGCAATGAAATTTTAAATCAAATGTTTAATTAATATTGGTGTTTAATTTGACTCATTGAATTTTGCAATATAATTGTACCACATTTATTTAAATCGTGTACAATTACTTAAATTAATTTTAAAATTAAGAAATTAAAAACATTTAAAGTAAAAATGTATTTTAATACATTCTTAATTTTTAACTTAACAATCAACTACATAGTAATTATCATGATATGTATTTCGGTTCTACATCATTCATTACTTTTAAAATACTAATAATGGTCTTATGTGTGTACAAAGAGTAGTTCCATTGCTAAATTATATCGAAAGATTTCAATTAATTTCAGTAGCATTTTTATTGATTCATCGAAAATTATTCTGCAATTAACTATTTTTTTTTTTTTTGAATAAATTTACTTTCTTACAATCTCCCATAAGTTTAATAAATGTCACCTTTCAATAAATTATGTTTTAATTGCAATGCAATTACGAAATTTTAACACCGAGAAAATTGGTTTTGCGATACGATCCGGAATAAATACAAATGCATTAAATGAATTTAAACAGGAAAAAAATATATTAAACGATAATTATGTTTGTTTCTCTACCAGATGTAATCTTTGAAGATCTGGACATTTTTGTCGTATGCCTAATGAGGTACAATTTAGCTTGCATTTACTTTTCATAGAAACTTAACTCTAAAAGTAAATTATTTCCAGTCTTTAATTCGAGTTTCTAATGAAAATTTTAAGTCGAAAATAATTAATTTAAACACTTCTTTTTTAGTTAAGACATTTATAAGTTTATTTAATCATATCTTTCTTTAAGTCTAATGTGTATTTGTTCAAATTAAACATTTTTTTTTGGAGTATTTTTTTGTAAAAATTATTATGGTGTCATTGCAGTCTTATAAAATATGTATTATCTCTGCTTTATTTACAAAGTAGATTTAAATAATCAAATTCTAAAGTTCTACATATGATTTAATAAATTCATTAATCTGAATGTAAACCTTCAATAAGGAATTTCAATGTAGATTCATTTTTGTACAATAATAAAAATAAGAATATGTGTAATATCTGTAAAAATTCATTAACAATAAAAACCTGAAACTCCAAAATTTTCAAATAATTATTCAAAAAACTTGAAATTAAGGTAAATTAGATTTATCATATTTTCAAAGATAATACTACAGATATTATTAGAAAATATTTCCATTCATTATTTGAAAAGTTTTAAAGCGTTAATTCTGAATTAAATTTTTTTTTGTACTCGGTTGTATTTTTAATGTAAGTAGTGTAATGCTAAACATATATATATATTTCCACAAAATCTTTTAGTTATCCAAATTAATATAAATTAATGTTAAGTTTAATGATATTAATTATAAAATTACAGAACATTTCATCAAAATAAATAAAACAAGTACATATAAACATCAAACGATTCGAAAAAATACAAATTTAAATTTGCTGTCCATGGTTTTATTTATCAGTTATTTTCAGATTTTAATTATTTATATTAGTTTATGTCAGTAGAAACACAATTGAAGTTTAAAAAGCGCCGAAGCTTCTGAAAATTGCAACACAAAGAAAAAATAACACAATCGAGCTAAAAACCTCAGCAAGAGAAAAGTGGGGTTACAATATGAAAATGATAAGAATTTCAGAATAACTGCGCATGTGTGGACTGGGCAGCACTCTCTCAAAAACTGATGGGTATGTGTAGATAGAAAGCTGTAAGGAGATCTCTATGTTTATCTGCCAGTAGTTAACATTAGGTATAATATGAAAAAAAGAAACGAGTCTTACCGTAGTCGCATATGATGCGTAACATCTGACATGTTATCATGGTAAATACGCAATATTAACTTTTTCCTGAAAAAAATATGAATGGGGTAAGATTGGAAATAATTTTCTATCGAATAATTATATCATTCAGGAAAATTGTATTTAATTAATAAAAGGAGTAATACAATATTTTATCAAAAATAATTATTCTTGTTCAATCTGGGAAAGAGCGGAGACAATAGACTTATGATTAACTAAAATATGACACATATACTTGTGATTTCAAAGTATTTAAAAACCGTTGAAAAACAGCGTCAGTAACAGTACCACTGTTAGCAGTCGAAACATTCTAATTTGTGTTCATTTCGAGATTGAGTTCATCATTTATAAAAGCTATGAGCGGCTCAGAGCTTTTGGCAAACGGAAGTTAAAGTTAAAATCACCACTCAAAATCAGGGGAAGCGAGTGATAATTTTTTTAAAAGAGCAGAATCAACTTCGTTATATGGTAAAAGTACAAAATGAAGTAAATCTTTATTTTTTTTAACCGTTTGATTCGAAGAAACGTATAGGACCAGCGAAATCACTGTTTGTCCATTTTCAAATAAGCATTCTGCCGCACTTATATCCCTCAATATCATGACTAACGAATTTAGAGTCAAGCGCTCGAGTGCTTGATGGCTACTAGAGTTGGACATCCATGCGAGGGTAGCAAAAAGACACATCCACGCACTCTCATTGGTCAAATCAAGTAGCACACGCTTACGTCACATCCTGTTACACACATCCGTCCCTTTTCACGAAATCACTCCCAATAAATATCCAGCAACCGAGAGAAAGGAAAGGTGTTACACATCAATAATAACAACTTTAGAATAATTGCGCATATGTGGACTAAGCAGCACTCTCTTAAAACCTAATCAGTTCGTGTAAATAGACGGCTTTAGGGAGATATATATGTTTATCTGTTAGTAGTTAATATTAGGGGAGTCATAGCTTTGTCTTTTAGATGAAAGAAGGCAACATTTCAACAACTCACGAAGTTTTAACTGAGAAGAATCGCCGACTTTAGTAAAGAAGGATTTCCTTTTCTTGTAACACACGTTCTTGTGGCGCTGAGGTTTTGGGTACCATTTTGTCGAATGTCTATCATAATTGCACGCTATCAGGCATGAATGCAGTGATGACCGGTATAAACAACAGATATTCTCATGGACTGGATTAAAACCTTTTTCAGCGATGGATCCTACCTCAAACAGAGAACCAACAAACAGCGAAGACGTATCTGGATAGATTATACTTCTTGAGAGTTATGACAGAAGTAATGAGAGCATTTTTCAAATGTGAACTGTGTAAAATAAACTGAATGCTCAAAAATGTATGCGGTTTAAATCAATTTAAAACAAATGAAAAAAATCTAGTATTTATGTACATTTTTAGATTCCTCAAAATAACATGAATATTTTTGTAGCCCGAAAAATATTTTAAAAAATAAGTGTTATTTTTAAATATATTTATACATAGTCAACACTGTGCTTATCGTATAATTTGACTTAATATTATTACGAACAATTAGTAAAAAATAAGGTTTTTGAGAAAATTGTTGGATTCCAAATCCCTCGCTTTAAATATTTATGAAACATATAAAAAACTTAAAGCAGTAACTTCAAAAAAAGTAATTGTGTACTATCAATATTAGTTTAGATTTAACCGATAAACTTTCAGAAATGTTGTGAAGAACGAGATACACTCTTGTTCTTGCCTGGAGATGTGGGAGGAAGGGAAGGAAGACTAGCCATATCAAAAACCAATCTATTTATTGAACAACTAATTAGAAACGCAATTAGCAACAAAATTCAAGTAATTTCACAGAGAAGAGATATTCTCAAATTAAGCACAATATGTGGATTAATAACAAGATACCCACAGAGTCCCTAAGACTTTAAATACCGACTTGCTTAATTCTAAATAAAATCTACTTTCCAGATTTTCCAATCACTAATTCAACTGTAGTGACCAATCGTCACTTTAATTCTTACAATTCTCCAAAACCTGAAATATAAAACTTAATAATACCTTATCAGTATAGAAAAATATCTAATATCATCACATTCTCTCTCTTTCTAACTTAAAAACCTAGATTATATATAGCCGACCTAATTTACTTTATCAATGTCTCTTCTTCATAGGGTTGGTTGTGAATAACCTCGAATCGATAGACCAAAAATTCCCCAAGAGGATTATATTAATGAAAGGACACAGATAGATCCATTACAAGGTACACCATGAAAGCAAAGAATAAATTACTGCAAAATTTATGTAAAGATAAAACGTTTTAAAAGATATAATGTACAAAATAATCATGAGATTATGTTTATATAACTATTAGTATACAGTTCATTTCGATGTCACATGTGATTAATTTTTCTCCCCAATTTTTTTATATTAATGTTCAATTATTACATCTTAAAAATCTTTTAGTTGGTAATAATTACTTCATTTCACTTTTTATTTGACGGTGTTGATTGTAAATAGTTTATTATTTTTTTCGAGGCAACTTACTTTCCTATTTGTGCCAGTTAATTAATACATATCCGTAACATCATTTTAATCGTGATAAATAGCTTTTTTTTTCTTTCGCCATTTTTCTCAGGAAAAATAACAAAATGTTGGAAGAATATGTCAAAAGCCGAATATGTTTCTGAATAATTGACGTCTGATTAAAACTGGAATATTAAGCATAAAAACAAGCTTTTTATTCCACTTTAGGTGGACGAAATAAACGTTAGTAAACGTAATTGGCAGAAGAAATATATTTTTCTACGCAATATTTAGATACCCCTTATCTTATTTTTATTTATTTATATTTTATGGATCGTTAAAAGTTTTCTTGTTTTTTTTTTTTTTTTATCTGAGAGTTTGTAATAAAAATTAATCTTTTGATTTTGGGAGCTTGGGTTTTACTTAAACTGATTAACGAGGTTGGAAAGTTTTGCCGTAGAAGGTACTAATATGCGGTTAACTACCTTTGAAAATTTCAATATTGAAAGTTTTAAAATAGATTTATTCGGGGGTTTTTTTCCCTGCTTTATTGGAACTTAATTGAAAGAACTTAATTAAAAATTTGAAATTTAAAGAAAGGATTTTAAAGAGTGTAAAATTTTTCTTACATACACTGCTTTTCTATGCTTTTTGAATTTCTACACAATTTTTGTATGTATATAATGTACTTTAGTGATACTTATAAATTTATTAGCATTTTTGTTATTCCACGTTTTTGGTTCAAAATGAATCTGAACATTATGCGTAGACCAATTTATTTTTTCATCTTTTGAATTTAATATGAAATAAACAGATTTTTTTTATGAACATCCTGGTAACAGCTAACATAAAGAAAAAAGAAAAAAAAAACATATTTTACATATGTAGCAGAATAATGATTTCAAATATTTATTGAGACAAGCTTTTTGATTTTAATACATAGAAATATTGAAATCTGTAATTATTGCTATTTTTCTAATTCGCATAAATGTGACTAAACCCAAGTATTAAGTAACATGATTAAAATAAAAAAAAAGCTTAAATTGCATCCTTATATATTATTTTATTATACTTATATAATTCGTAAGAACATATAATAACATTTAATAACATATCTCCTTAAGAGTAATGTTGGATATAATTCAGAAGTATTATATAAAATCATAGTACTTCTAAAATTTACAATTAATATGCAAATGATTTGAAACTAGTGTGAGATGAACTATTTAAGTGTTAATTTTTTTTTCTTTTATTAATTTCGTAAAAAAACTGTGAACCAAATAATTTATTAAAGAATTCAATAAAATAAACTAATAATGGAAAAAGTCCTTGAAAAAAGTTATTAATTAAAATAAGACGCAATACAAATGTCTTCCTTATTATTAAACTTGCATGATCTTTTATTCAGATTTGTTTAATATTCTATTAATTAAGGCCTGGATATTCTGAAAAAGCATATTAAAAAAAATATGTTTTAACGGCTTTCAAGTTCAAATTCTATTCTCACTATATCTTCATTCATTAATTTATGTGTCCTCAGTTCTCAGTATTACGAGTAATTTTAGAAAGTAATTTTGAATCTTAAAATTATTCTTCTGGCATATATTATATGTAACGTAGCAAATATCAAGAACTATAAATAAGTTTAAAAATGAGGTACCGTAAATGTATTTTACAATATATTGCGCATTGTTTTAATATGGGGCTGTGGAGTAATTGTACATCTTTTTTCACAGGATTGAATACATTTTCTTGGAAAAGTTATCGCACACATTATAGGTTTATAAATTGACCATATGAAAATTCTTCATAATTTTGTAAATATTAAACAACATCTCAGTGTTGGTTAAATTATAATACGTATTCAGTCAAAATATAAAATTTGTGAAATATGTATACATTCGACAGATTAAAATATAAAACAATGAGATGAGATGCATTGTTTTTAGTTAATTTTAAATTAACGTTGATATAAAAAGAATAATCGATTGGAAGTTAGAAATCAAGTGGCAAAACACCTTCGGTTTTTGTGGAAGAGGGCGTTAAAATCAACCAAAAAGTGTACCGGAGGGAGATTATTGAAGCTGTTTTACTTCCGTGGGAACCAAAATAATTTCGGAAATGCAAATTGGACGCTTCAACAAGACTCTGCACAAGTTTACAAAGACAAAAGACACATATAGTGGTGCAAGGTGAATTTTCCAGATGTAGTATCATCTGAAGAATGACCACCTACTGGCCGGCTCTGAATTTCATTGATTACAGAGTATGATCCATTTCAGAGTCCAGGACCTGCACTAAACCGCATAAAACTTTGGACTCTCTAAAGCAATTGATTCTGCGGGAATGCGGTACATAAAAGGCACAAGACTTGATGTCCATTGTTAAAAATTTCTGCAAGCGTTTGCGCCTCTGTAAAGCTGCAAACAGTGGACACATTGAAACCAATAAATCTTCTTTATTAGTACGAGCATACTCTTATTATTATTTGTTAATTTCTTAATTTTTTATAAAGTTATAAAAATAACTGTTTGCTCGTATTTTTTCTGCCGCACCCTCTACAAGATTATTTCTTTTAGATACTTTCAAATCTCTCTATTTCTATATATACATATATCTTAAATCTCTTACCGTGTTCATCCTGCAAAACCACTCAAGACTCAGTTTCTGTGAGTAATTGGTAGAGATGATAATAAATCTTATAAATACATTGGTCAAAGTATGAACTAATCAGATGGCAGATAATATATACAATCAATTAAGTAGGGGTTTCTTAAAGTTAGGTTACAAGTCCAATCAGAGTAAACATTTATTCCGGAAATAAAATTATATATATATATACAACTTAGGAAGGCACATGCATATATTAATTCTCTGCATACTTACTATACTTATCCAGGCAACAGTGCACCAAACCATCAGACCACAATTATAAATATCAGTGTCAAGTTTTTCCAACCCCGTCAAGACGGCTTACTGAGCCTCAGCTTCGGTTCTGAAATTCTGACTTATCAAGTGTTTCTTTAAAGATCAGACGATATAGAAATAAATTAGTGTGAGGCCGGGACTGTAAGGAGGGTGGTTCAATATCTCCCACCGAAAACGCTCTTTCTTCATCAAATATATCTATTCTGCATTATTCAAATTCAGTGCACAAAAGCAACACCTGTTTTCGCGACATTACACTTGATTACACATTACTTCTACCAACTACCAATAAATTTAAGCTAGATTTTTTTTTCAACTCCAAAACCATTTCCCATTATTTTAATCAAGGATCATGTTTCCATCATAGCAGCCATCCCTTAACTAGGATTTAGTCACATTACTAGAGAAACAGTTTCATCTACCAGCACTGTTTGAATGTTATGATTGTTTTCAATATCTTTAGAGGTTTTTTTTTTTATTATACGTGTAATTTGCACACTCTTGTTATACTTTTTGAAACGCCCAAGTATCAAAGGGAAAATCATGAATAATCAAAAATAAAGTACATATAATTCTGTAAACATATATATATATATATATATAATATTGAGTTTCGCAAACATTGCTACTTTATCTCTTCTCCTGTGTTGTTTTTACTAATGCCAACTCATCAGCAAAAGCCAGATCAAGACTCACGAAATTCATCATGGCAAAGAGCTAAGTAATGCATGTCGTTTGCCGTAGATTTGAGCACCATACAGGTGACAGAACAATTTAGCTCGGTCTCACCCCAATTTTGAGGGAGAATACCCTAGAGGTAGTAAGTGGGCCCCCATCTCTCTTTCCCTTCCACCAACATCAAGAGGGGACATGCGGCTCGACGGCTATTTAAAGTACCCCCATGCCACGAAGGCACTATGCATTTATAAACATCCATATCTTCTCCGGGATTCGAACCCAGGCCCAACGGCACAGCAGTCAGTGTCGTTAACCACCATACCGTCTTGTCCTGTAATTTGTGATAATTATCTCAAGCAATCTACATTCAATTCACTTTCATTTAACCTGCAAAATTCATATTACCCTTTAAAAGGTGTAAACACATTATGCTGATTATAACTAATTACTCATATCATCCCTCGTTTAGTAATAAGCACGTCTTCCACCATTTTTATTTTATTTCACTACATTATCTGGAGATTCACTATTGCCTTAATGTACTTATAAATTCCTAATTAGAGAGTTTCTCTTGACGATCCTAAAGCATAATTTCATTTACAGATTCACTGGCATTTTTCTTATGGAATTTTTAGCATCAGGAGACTTTCATTACAGAGAAATACACGATATGTAGAATGTGTTTAAGCAGTAAAGCTCTAGAATAAATTATATCATCTTTAGTTCTGCATATCAATTGGATCTTTTATAATTATTTGCGTCACTAAAGATGATTATAATACCATAATAAACGTTAGTCCTTGCGGAATTTGTTTATTGAAAACGGTTGACATGGAAAAACAATTGCTTAGATATTTCATTCGCCTTTTAAGTACTAATTGTACTTAAGGAGATTTGAGAAAATTATTTTTATTTTATATTAATTTAAACACTGACAAAAATATGATAGCAGTAAATAAAAACTCCGAACATACCAAATTCAAAATCTGTATTATGAATAAAATTAATTTGTATGCGTAAATTTTATTAAAATAAAATTCACGAGGTAAAATTAAAGAAAAAGAATTCATTTATAAAACCTGCAAAATTCTGCTGTAAAAGAATAATTAAATACTTAATATTTATTTCATTCACTGACAGTCACGAGCTATCTCGTGCTAAGTGTATGTACTAAAACTTCCAGCTACGAGATATGTCGTACTGCAGTGCTTCTCAAACTTTCAATATTCGCGCGCGTTCCAATATTTACTCACAATTTTCTTCGTCTCTTCCTTCGTACAATAACAATGGATTGAATTCAATAATATTATGCTTTAATGCTAAAGCTACTATGCGACTTTAACCTCTTAAATGAAACGGGCGTAAATAATCGTGTCGCTCAGCAAAAGCTTTAAGTTTCTGGGGGTATATATATGTCTCTTTCCGTAGGATCTTTTTTGTTCAATGTTATCCATAAAATTAATCCAAAATGCTTTAAAATGCTATAAAAAAACCTTTATAGAGTTTGCTTCAGTGGATTTGTGCTTATTTTTTCCTTTTCTCCTCCCCCCTTTCCCCCCCAAACATCACATACGCAAGTCTAATTGGAAAACGGTGGCATTGGGGACCAAATCACGTAACTTTAAATCAGCAGTTAAGAAATAAAATATAAACCGTATAAATTATCAAGATACGTGATAATACAAGCCCATAGAGTCACTGGTAATTATTAAACTTGCTCTTAATATGGTTACGTTAACTATAAAATATAATATATAGTACTGATACATTTATAAGTGTATTATATCTGTGTAAATGTGCATTATATTTTTTATTATATCAGAATGTATTTTGTTTGTTTACTTTCAGTAGATTAATACATTTTTTAAATAATTTTTGGTTTCGACTTTTCAATGTGATCGCGCCACCCTCCTAGTGTTATCACTCATTCCTAGGGGGCGCCACAAAGTTTGAGAAACGCTGTTGTAGTGTGTGCTGTATTTTTAAATTTATTACAAATTGCCATTTAAATTATGAATTATCAGAAAGGATAAATGAAATATTTATAATCTTGTATATAGTTAGCTCATTCAGAAATGAAAAGAAAATACTTGGTATATGAAGTTTTATAATAAAAAAACAAACAACATATGATATTTAAGTATTATATCAGTAACTTATAATAATTATATTTTGAAAATTTTTAATTTTTTCTTTAAAATAAAAGCTTAGCACCCAGGAAAAGACATTTAAAATTTGCCTAGCAGTAAATAACTTGAATTGTGTTAAATGTAAGCAGTCAACTTCATTTTCATACGGAATTCATCAAAAACGGCGGAAAAGTAAAGAAACATGTGTTCACATAAGGTAAATTCATAAAATTTAAATAATTAATAATTTGTTAATAAATTAATTAATAAAACATACATTTGAGGAATTTTTTGATAAAAATAGTAAAAATTACTACAGTTCTGAAAAAAATTACTCTAATTTTGATTCTATTTCCAAGCAAATAATAAGAAATTTAAAACGATATAGCATAGAATTCCACTTGAAAATACCGCTATTTTGATTTAATTAAAATAGTAAAGTATTTGGCCAATAATATTAGCTTTACATTATGAGCACATTTTAAACAATGCGCCGTAAAATTACTTTACTTGTTTTTGATTAACGAACACACACTAAAGAATAGTACTATTAAATCCTTCTTCATCTTGTTACGAAATATTCAAGCTAAAACTATTCTCTAAACTTTTGATTTATGATGGAAGCATTGAAAGCTCTCTCCTCCTAAATCAAGTGAAAATGC